>RJWT010049400.1:0-10970 GCA_004365215.1 Cuniculus paca
CCAGCCCTTGTCTTTTTGAGACAGGGTCTCACTATGCCATTCAGGCTGGTCTTGAGCTCACTTTATAGCCCAGGATGGTCTCAAACTCACAATGAGCCTCCTATCTCTGCCTTCCAAGTGCTGGGATTACAGGCATGAGCCACCATGCCCAGCTCATGGAGTTGTTTCTTTACTTCAGTTGCTATCATTTCAGAGGTTTCAAGTGTGTGGCTTATACTTTCTCCTTTGTCTGTTTCTCTTTGGCTTGTGTAGGATGGACTGGAGGTATGATATTGCATTTTGCTCTTTTGTTTTGTCATTTTCCTGTATTCCCCTGTGGCAGGTGAATGCAACATGCAAGGTTAAAAGGTTCCAAGGCTAGGTGAAATTCACAGTGCATGCCTTCAGTTCCAGTCAAGACTGCCACTGTGGGTGCTCTGTTGCTCAGCGGTGGCTGGGCAGAGCCCAGGCAGGACCCCAGGGATGCTCCAAACGTCCTGGGCTGATAGTGGAATTGGTGCACGTCCCTACCAGTCTGCTCATGAGGTCCCAAGCTGCACGGCTAGGTGAAATTATCTGTGCATGCCTTCAGTTTGTGCCAGGCCCACAGGTGCAGGTGCTATGCTGCTCTAGCCTGGCTGGGCCGACACCTTTTTTATCTCTCAGATTGATGACAAAATCCAAAGATTTGGTAACACAGTGTCTGTAAGCAAATGGAAATAAATACTCTTATACAATGCTGGTCAGATTGAAAATTATTTCCAAAAGTTCTATTTGTTAAAAAGAAACAAACAGAGCCAGGTATCATGAAGGAGAGTCACAAGTTAGAGTCCATGCAACGTAGTGAAAACTCATTCCTAAATAAAAAATAAAAGGGGTTCAGAATGTACCCAGGTCCATCAGAACAAACAAACAGAAAGAATAAAGGAAAAGAAACAAACAGTATACAATGTATACTACCATTAATGTAAAAGAGGAAGTGCAGAGTACAATAAAAGAACACTATACATTTCTTCTATTTGCATAAACATTTCTGGAAAGATTATGGTTGCCAGATAAAATATAAGACATTTAATTTAATTTGAATACTAGATAGAAATTAGATAATCATATATACATATTTTTAGTATGTGTGTCTCATGCAATATTTGAAATATATATCTAACATAGTATTGATTACCTGATATTTAAACCAATCAGGAGTGATTAGTTTGCCAAACCTGTCAATGCTGGGAGGGAAGGATACAGTAGTAACATGGGGAAATTTTACCTATTGGGTGGAGAGAATAAGGCCCTCACAGGCAAACACAAGGCAGGAGCTAGATGGTGACATATTCCTCCCTATATTTTTTACATTTTCTAGATAATGTAATTTCACTACATTTTAAAATAATAGAAGCAAATATAAATAGTTAAAGCTAATATTTATATAAGTGGACTACTCAAACCCTTGTGTCGTTCAGATTTCTCTTATATGTTGTTTATTATAAAACTAGACCCATCTATCACCTTATAATTTGTAAATGTTGATTATTCGAGGAAAGTCAAATTCTTCTAAGAATTTTATATTTTTAGCACATTGTATCTCCTAAGCTTCTTGTTTGCCCCTATTGTACAGTGGGAAAAAGAAATCAAACATCTGAGGTTTGGGATAGAGAATAAAAGTGTCATAAAGTATTATTCTTGAAGAGGCAGGCTCAGCCAGGTTTTTGAAATCTTCCCAAATCTCCTCAGCATTTTGACAGCTTCTCAGATAACTCAAATGGCCAGTCAGACATGTTGCTGTAGCAAACCCCAGGTGGGGGGAAAATCAAAGGGGAGTGTGACGGAGCACTCGTTAGTATGGCAAGCCTTCTATGGACACCTGGTGGGCACACACAGTCACGCGTGCACACACACACACGCACATGCATGCAGAGGCACATGTGCAGCAGAGCCAAGGTGTCCAAGTCCTTCAAGATTTTCTCAGTGGTTATAAGCATGAGTTCTTATTCTAATATAAAAATATAACATAACTCAATGATGGGGAAAATAGTCTCTTTTTAAATAACATTGTGAAATACATGCAATCAGTTATTGACAAATCTCTCTCTTGTGTTATTTACTCAAGAATTAGCTCCCTTCGCCTCATTTCTGAGATCGGAAGGGTAACAAAATTACAGCGCCAGGCTTCTTAACTAGTAAACATGTAGTATTGATAATTTTCTTCTCTTAGGCATATATTTTGTTTGCTTTTGTTTTGTTTCATTTGCAGTGCTGGGAATCGAACCTAGGGCCTCACACATGTCTGACAAGAGCTCTTTCCTGAAGCTAGACACCCAGTACTCATTTTAAAAATATTGGTAAATGGCTTCTTATTGGAGTTCAAGTAATATGAATCAAAATAGGTATTTCAAGAAAATGATTTCTGAAGGTGTTACTGCTTGGCAAAATTGTTGGGCAGCCAAGGCAGGATTTTCATTATTTGTCATTTTCAAAGTGGAGTTTATAAAACTGTCTTCAGCCATAGTGCTAGTCAACTGAGGGAGTCCCACCCTCCAACCTGATGCCAGCTGGCTCATGTAGCCACAGATTTTCTTTTGGCAAATGGTCAAATACAACACACATCTTAAGCAGCTGGATTAACCTAACAGCTCTGACTGAAGCTCTTTCATCTGTTTTATAGAGATAGACGGCTGCTATTTAATTACAGTTGAACTGGAAAACACACACACATTTATTTCCAATCAATAGGATTATAGCATAAAAGTGTAACTTTTAAACTGTAAATGAAATTTGTTATTAAAAGTGAAAGCTCATAAATTTATAATGTTCTTTCATGTGTATGTATTTTGCATTATTGTATTTTTAAATTTAGTTATGCTATCATTTGAAACACAGACAAAAGGCAAATCAAAAGTAAAATATCAAATAACAAAATGCTACCACAAAGAAATCAAAATAACACAACAACACAGAATTAGACATTTCTAAAATAAAACTCTGGGATTCTTAGCTGAGCTTGCAGTTTGGTTTCTTTGTTTCGTTTTGCTTTTTTGTTTTGTTTTCTGTCTGAGTTTATAATCAAAACAGTATTGGTCTTCCTTGAATTTCACAGTCTCCACCATGGTGATATTTGAAGTTCTAAACGAGGACCATATGCTGGTCCCTAACCTATCTAACAGTGGTAGCCAGGTGTTTGAACAAATTAGGAAGGGCAACTCTACCAGCTTATCCTAACAGGTAGGCGTAGCACTGACCACTTACCGTTCCTCACAATCTGTTCCTGCCTCGATTGGCAGGAAAAAAATGTACACCTTCAGTAAGAGATATGACTGATAGGTAAAAATTTTTGATCAATGCTAAATAGTGAAAAACTCTCTGACAAGTAAAAAAAACTTATAAAGGATTTATAGGAATCAGAATAGCTATAATAGTCTCTTGGTTGCGCTTATAATAGAGTCATGATGAAATTCCTAGTAATTTTATTGTCAGCTACAGTCAGCCATAATTTCTCAGTGGACATTCTTTTGATTCTGCAAATTTAATAATGGATTCCTTAATGTTAAAAAGCTTATGCTGTCACAGCCATGCAAAGCAGGTAAAACAGATCAGACATTATCTTTTGAAGCGAATATCTAAGGTAACTAACTCAACATGTAACATCTGCATCAACATTTCTTTCTACATATTGAGGATTGAGTTTGCAGTTGAAACTAACTATAACTACTGTTACTGTTACTTATTACTGCTTCCAAAAACTGCACATATTTAAGCTATATTTTTACAATAAACAAAGAAGCAAGTACTTTCATGCATTTGCTATAAACAGTTCTGGAAAGGTAAGGTAAACCTACCATGATAATTTCAGAGTGAAATATAGCCACTACAACAGAGATCTATTCAAAGAATTAAGAGAGAGAAATTATAGTTAAGTAAGATAATAAGACATTCTATTTAATTTAAATTTTAAAATCTCTTTAAATGATAATTGATTATGTGAAGCAGAAACAATAATGTGGTACTGTTTTCGTATACTGTGTGGAGAAGTTAATTCTAGTGATCAGGTGTAAAACTACATAAAGGTAAAATGTAGTAAGCTAAAATTGTGTTTGAAGAATGAAATTACTGAAAATATAAAGATCCAGGAAGTTCATAAGATGGAATTCTAAAAATATTCAAAGGAAAGAGAAAATGAAAGGAGAGAATTATAAGATAGACATAGAAAACGATTGGCAAGATGGTGAATTTAAACCACTAAATGTTAATGGTCAAATACTGAGATGAAAAAAACAATAATTATCAAACTGGTTAGAAAGCAACCTTTAACTGTGTACTGTTGATAAGAAACATGTTTTAAATATATAAATATAAATATTGATAAAAGTCATATCATGCTAACAATCAAAAGAAATTTGAGGTGATTGTACAAATATTAAAATGTAGATTTATAACAAGCCCACAGAAGACTCCATGACCATTGGGCTAAAAAAAATTAGCAGTTTTCAAGTGAAGAAACAGATCATAGATATCAACAGCTGCATACTGGAAATAAGAAGGTAGGGACCAAGTTTGAAAGTTGAATCCAGAGCTCTGAGAACTAAATCATCAAAAGATCATGACAGATTTCAAGTGTTGCTATCATATATGACCTATGCATTTTAAAACAAGACTATAAGACATGCAATAAAATGGACATGTGATGCCCAAGCTTAGTTGGGAAAAAGGAGTCAGTGGAAATTATCTCTGAGTCTAGACCAAGACCTCACGTCAGGCACCCCACCCACCCCGCCTATATGCATACATACACAAGTGTGCTCAAAATTTTAAACAGAAAACTAAAGTACTATCAATGAGTGAAAGTCTCAAAAATAAAATTTATTAAATTTCAGAACTAAAAATAATAACTGAAAGTAAACGTTCACTAGATGAGAGAAATGATGAAAGGGTGTGTGGCAAACGAGACACTAATCCTGAAGATAGAAACAGTCTACTGTGGAGAATTTCTTTTTAATTGTAGAAAAGTGAAAAAAGCCTCAGGCACTGTTAATATTAATTGTCCAAAAATATTAGTCAGGAGTTTGGAAGAAAAGTACAGAGAAATAGGAGCAGAATAAACTATATGAAGAAATAATGGAAAACCTTCCAAAATGTTAGAAATATTAATTTATAGAAAGTACAACAGACCCAACAGGTAATATAAATAAAGAAAATAATTTCTCAGTCTTTCATAGGCAAACTGCTGAAAGTCAAAACAATCTTGAAAACAGCAAGAAAAAAATAATTTACTATATAGAGAAAAACAATCCATAAATTCATAACAGGAGAAGACAATGATCAAAATGACATAAGTGAAGAAAATCGCAACCTACAATTCCATATCCAGTGACAATATGCCTCATGAATGAAGCCTGAATAAAAGTATTTTCAGGTAAACAAGTGCTAAGACATCCTCATCAACAGACCTGAACTCCAAAAAATTTTTAAATAAGTTTTTCAGGCTGAAGGAAAACCCATGCTAAATCAACTCATAGGAGAAAGAGAACACTAAATATTGTGTATGGGTTATAATAAATGGCAAATAATAAATGTAAATTTGGAAATTTTCTCTTAGTTTTAAATAAAGAAAAAATTAAAAGACTAAGTACAAAATATGTATAGACATATGACATCTCTAAGTATATTACTACAGTATCATTAAAGACAGTAGTGATAATTAATGAAAATATGCAGTTGCTAGTTTCCAATATTTTAACTAAAATAATTTGCTGTAGATGCTAATTTTGTTTGAGAGAAACAAAATCAAATAGAGGAATGAGAAATGAGTAGGTCATAGCATTTGTAAATACACTCATATCGGATTGGATTAAAAACATCGATAACCAGTTAAAGGCCAATGCAAAAAAATTCATAAAATACAACAAAAAGCACTAAAAATATAGAGCCAGAAAGAGATATGTCATCATATTAACTGAAATAATGTACTTCTTAATATTCAACTAGGTAGACCTTAGGACAAAGAGTAACAGAAGAATGTTATTAAAAAAGTTACTGAAGACAAAGAGAGAGTCTACACAGTAGTAAAAGATTTATTGTGCCAGCAAAACAACTGCAAATAAATGAAAGCACATGTACATGTATTATATATAGTACAGTTATAAATATGCACATGCCCAGTACTAGAGGTTCGATGTTCATAAAGCAAAAGTTAACAAAATAAGAGGAAGAGTAGGAAATCGATAGACATAATAGAGATTTTAAAAGAATTTCCCCAATAATTGAAAAACAAACAAAAATATTGCCATGGAAGTAGAAAACTTGGAAGAAACCATCAGCCAACATCAACAAATGGATAGTTCTAGTAGACTATGTCTAAGAACTACAAAATATGAATTCCTTTCAAGTGTGCCTGAACATACATTAAACAGATCTCAGTAGATTTCAAAAGGAAAGGAAGGGAAAGACATCCTATCTGAATGCAAAGAGGTAGACAAAAGAGGTGGGAAAGGAGAGAGGGAGGGTGAGAGAGAGGGATACAGAGAAAGAGAGAGAGAGAGAGAGAATTAAACTACAAAATTAATACCAAAAGAATTGTAGAAGATGCAAATAATCCTCAGAGTGAGACATGCCTGAGGGCTGAGTGTATAAGGACAGATAGCCAGGAGCCTTCAACAGAGTGGATGTCTTCTCTATCTCCATTCTGATGGTAGTTTTACTGGTGATGCATATACCCATCAAAGTTCATTGAATTCCTGTTGAAATAGAAGCCATTTATTGTACATAATTGTTCCCAATTAATTTTAAAAAGAAAGTAAATAGAATTACTAACAGACTCTTCACCCTGGTGAGACAACGATTAGAATTCATAACCAGAAAATTGGAATATCCCTGAACAGCACTCATAATTTTGACTGGCATCCAAATGACTACATTCTGGAAATTAAGAATAAAATGGAAAGATACCATATCTACAAACACTGGCAATTCTGTATATGAGAATTAAAGTAATCACTCAACCAAAAATAGACAGGAATCAATCCTGAAAAAAAAATCATTGAGTCAAAAATTTTCATATGCATTCAATAAAAAATTATTAGATTTTATGTGAGATAGGGCCAAGAGAAAAAATAAATTTATCCAAAAAAATAATGAGTGATCTTATTGTTATAAAATTTATAATAAATATAAAGACTGAAGAATTTCAACAGAATGCTGATTCTAAATTTTCTTAAAATATGGAAAGTCTACACATAAAAAATAAAATAAAATATACAATTGTATTGATGAATTCAATAGAAGATTAGAACTAGATAAAGAGAGAATAGTGTTCTGCACATTGTAAAAGAAAAAGCACTCAGATTGCAGAACTTATCTAAGACAGGATCAGAAAACAGAAGGAAGATCAAATAAGACTGGAAATGGTGGTAATGCCTACTATGGATAAAGTCCCAGGAAGAGGACGAGAGAGAATTGGAAAAAAGCAATATTGGAAGATGTAAGTCAAGTACGTTCCAAAATTGATGAAGACTTCATGTCACATGGCAGTTAGACACTAAAATGACTCCCGAAGAAGGAAGGAACAATTCACTTCCTTTAGTCAATTCCCTTTGTCTCTGAAGTAAGGGCACGTGGCAAGAGACAAGTAAGAATGCCTACCGTCTGCCTGTCAGCAAGAGCTTTACCCCTTAGTACCTACACGGACAGCTGCACTTTTGCTTGAGAAAGTCCTGATGATTCTTTTTGTGTCCCTTGTAGTCGCTTTGTGTTTCTTTCTTTTCCTTTTTCTTCCCCTTCCCTTTTCTGTTTTTAAATTCACTCCCTTCCGTTCCTCTCTGCTCCCCTTCCCTCCCTTTCTCCTTTCCTTCCTTCCTTTTTAAATTTTTTTTAAAATTTTTGGCTTCTTAGTTCCTGAGGATTTTAATAAGTTTGTGGAGTAGGACAAACTAAACACTAATTCCTATTCTTGAATGTGAGATGAAAAAATAGAACTAAAATCAAATTTATAAACTTATGTAGAAAGGAATTTCTAAAATTTTGATTCCAGCTTTCAAAATAACAGGCACAATGAGGAAAAAGAGGAAAAAAAAAGAACATCAAATGAATTTGGAGTTATTACAACACAAGTAATAACCATATAATAACCATCATTAGACTTGAAACGTAAATTCCTTTTTTTTCTTTTTTGAGATGGCATTTTGCTAAGTTGCCCAGACTTGCCATCCTCCATCCTCAACCTCCCAGAGTTCTAGAACTTTTTTTTGTTCTGTAAAAATATGAAGTGGCTCCTAGGGAAGTTTAAGAGTAAATGTATTTTCTTACTTGAACAACCCTAGACTTTATAAACAGTATAAATTATGATACAACTTGCATTTTTCAAATGACAGGTAATATTGTTGAGCATATTTTATAAATCTTTTCTTTGAATTCTACTCAAATTTCAAATTTTGATAATTTGTTGTTAGCGCATAGACATATTATTCATTTTTGCATGTTGACCTGATAACTGCAATCTTGTTAAGTCAACTTACTTGTTTGTGCAGAGTTTTTATAAATTTCATGTGGTTTTCCACATATGTGATCATGTATGTTGTGGTAAATAAAATTTCACGTAATTCTTTCTAATACAACTGCTCTTAAAACATTTTTCTCACTATATATCAGTAACTAGGACTTCGAAGTAAAGCAGTGAGTACGAAGTGATTTTACCTTGTTTCTGATCTTGGAATTGGGAAGAATGTTTTGATTTTCACCATTGCACAAGATGTTTAAGATTTTATAGATGCTTTTCCTCAGATAAAAGATCACTTTTATTCCTAATGTCCTGATAGTTACTATCAAGGGTATGTGCTATTTTCCTATATTCTTCCATATTTTGAGATTGCTGTGTAGTTTTGGATCATTAAGTTTTCATTTGTTAGTTTGTTAAAGTAATTAGATAGATTTCTGATAATCAAACCAGTCTTTGATTTCTGGGATGATTTCTGTTTAGTTGTGCTGTATTATTATTTAAGATTTGATTGACTATAATTTTGTTAAGGATTTATGTGTCTATAAATATGAAGAATATTGATTTATAATTTCTTCACTTGTAATGTCTTTGTCTAGTTCTGTTATCAGATAATGTTAGTCTTATAAAACAAGGCAAGGTTTCCTCCATTTTGACTTTCTGGAAGAATTTTTATAAAGTTAATATAATTTCTCCTTAAATATTTTGTAGAATTGGTCATGAGTCAATTCAGTCCTAAGATTTTCTTTGTGACACTTTTTAAATTGTGTATTCAGTGTATTATTATATTACCCATCATTATCTCTAGCACCTGCACTGATAATATTATGAACAACTCATAACAACAAATACAATAACTTAAACAATCTATTTGAAATCTATCATTTGCTAAAATACAATGAAGAAGAAAGAACTAACATGAATAGATTTTTTATATCCTTACTGATTTTCTGTATAATTGTTTGAATATTAGAGAAAGGAGTATTGAAATAAAGTACTCAGAGTTTGTCTATTTCTTTCAGTTATGTTAGTTCTGTATATTTAAATATCTTACTATTGAGTTCATGTGTTAGGATAATTATACCCTCCCACTGTGCCCCTCTTTCTTTTTTTTTATTTTTTCTTAATTTTTTATTTTAAAGAGAATAGAACAAAATAAAATAAAACAAAGCAAAGCAAAACAAATCAGAATAGGGTCAAACACAGTATAGCATTTCAGAACAGAACACTTCAAGCAATACAGGTTTTCAAAACACAACAACAGGAGATTAACAATGGTTACCCTAGTGTCTCTTGCCTTCTTCGAAATGGTTGTTCATACATTTACAGACAATAAACTCAAAAAAACCAAAATAATATAAAACCAGTTAAAACAAGAGTGAAAGCATTACAGGCCTTCAAGTCAGACAAGATACTAACAATGGCTACCATAATGTCCCCTGTTTTCATCAAAAGAGCTATTCCTATCTTCTCACATATTGCAATCAAATAGTAGGAAAGGGACTTAAACCAATCAAATCGAAGAATAAAAGCACCACTGGACTTCAGAACCTTTCCCCCATATTTATCGAGAATTTTGTATCTTATTGAGTCTTTCAGTTTCTTACACTAGGGAGACAATGTGGTGTTTACACATTTGAGTTTGGTTTATTTCACTTATGAGTATGGTCTCAAGTCCATCCATTTACCTATAAAAGCCTCAATGTGATTATTCTTTATAGCTGAATAGTACTGCATTGTATAAAAAAACCACATCTTTTTTATCCATTCCTCAATTGATGGTGTGCCCCTCTTTCTTACTATGAAGTGATTGCCTTTATCCTTTGTAATGTACCTGGTTCTATAATCAACTTTGGTATCAGTATAGTTATGTAAACTCTTTTGGTTATTATTTGTGTCATATATTTTTTCATCTGTTATACATATCACAGTTTTGTATTTTACATTTTAATGGATTTCTTACAGATTTTTGTACATAATGGATCCTATAATTCTTATTCTGTATAATTTGTTCTTTACTTGATATCCTTTGGTGATTTACATTAATTGAAAATATTGATACAGTTATGGTTAAATGTATCATTTTTCATTTACTTTGTTTTAGGTTAAATATCTTAAAAATTATTGTTTTTGGTTATTGATTTCATCTCCTATAGCTACATATCTAGTATTGAGTTGCTAAGTGTCTGAAATTCTCAAAATACAAAAATAACTAATGTCTGAAGAGATGCAAATGTTTATTTTCCAAATTATTACATACTGTAAATATGTATTGAATTAGCAAAACATACCTCTTAAAGGTTGTACAGATATCACCCTATAAAAATCATTTTAAATTTAAGAAAATTTTTGTTATTTTATTTTTACTAATGGTGTATATAAGTGATTTCTCTTGGTTTTATAGCTGAGCAGTTGCTCTTGAGCTTATTAATATTTATCTTCTAATTTATAACTGCTTATGTTCAAATAATACTATAACACTTGACAGCTGATATTTGAACTTTAA
>RJWT010049401.1:0-11004 GCA_004365215.1 Cuniculus paca
TTGCTTGATTTAATTTTGGTAATTCATGTGTATCTGGGAATTTATCCATTTCTTCTGGATTCTCAAATTTATTGGAGTACAGATTTTCAAAGTACTTACTAATAATCTTATGGCAGTTTCCATTCTTATTTTACTTTTTTGTTTCCAATTGCATTAATATGAGTCTTTGTTTTTCTTTCTTTTGGTAAGGTTGGCTTGGTATTTGCCTATTTTGTTTATTCTTTTCAGTAACCAAATCTTCTATTAGTTAGTTCTTTGTATTAGTTTTAAAATCTCAATGTCCTTGATTTCTGCTCTTATCTTTGGTAATTCTTTATTTCAGATTTGGATTGTTCTTGTTTTTCTAGGACCTAGAGTTTCATGATTGGGTTATTTGGGCTTTCTCTTTTTCTGATATATGCAGCCACAGATATAAATTTTTCTCTTAGAGCTACTTTAATTATGTCTCAGATTCTGGTGTGCTATACTGTCATTATCATTTGATTATCAGAACTGTTTAAGTTACTCCTTTGTTTCTACTGTGACTCACTGATTACTCAAGAGTATATTATTTAATATCCATTCATTATCATAATTTCTTTAGTTTCTCTTTTGCTGTTGATTTCTAGTTTTATTACACAGTAATCTGATACTATAGATGGGATGATTTTGATCATTCTGTTTTTAAGCTTTCTTTGTCAGCTAGTATCAGTCTATTTTGGAGAACATTCCATATGCCTCTGAGAAAATTGTATATTCTCTTGGTGGGTGGAATCCTCTGTATCTATTAATTCCATCTTTCTGAAAATATAGTGCATCTTTGATATGTCTTAATTTTTTTTGTCTAGGTCATCTGTCTGTGATTGTGGGATATTGAGGTTCCCCACCTTAATTGTGTTGACATTTATCTGATTTTTTTTTTTTGTCTACTAGTGTTTGTTTTATGAAATTGAGTGCACCAGTATTCAGTGCATATATATTTGAAGTTGTTAACCTGTTCCTGTTGTATCGTTCCCTTTAACCACTATTTTGTGACCTTTTCCTCTTCTGGTCAGTTTTGGCTTAAAGTCCCCTGCGTCTAAAAATCAGATAGGCATTCTTGCTTGTTTTGGGGCTCCCATTTCATAAAGTATTGTTTTTCCATCTTTAGAGTTTTAGTTTATAAAATTCTTTTTAGAGTAAATGTGTCTCTTCTATATAGCATTATTGTGGGGTTTTGCGTTTGGAAACTATCTGAAAATCCGTGTCTCTTGGAGAGTTAAGACCATTCACTTTCAGAGTTTGTACTCATAAGTATTGACTTATTCCTGTTATTTTGTTACTTTCTTGTTGCACATTTCTTTTCTCCCGCCTTCTGCTTAACTGCTCACTCTACCTGATGTGTTCATTTCATTAGACTTTTGGCATTGTTGACTTTGTCTCTTTCTGGGATATCCTTGAGAATTTTTCGTAGTCCTGCCGTGGTGAGTTTGGTGGTCATGAATTTCTTAAGGTGCTCTTTTGTCATGGAAAGACCTCATTTCACCATGAATTTTGAAAGATAGTTTTGCAGGATATGATAATCTGGTTCAAAAATTGTTTTCTTTGAGAGCTTGAAACACTTCATTCCAAGGTCTGCCAGACTTAAGTTTTGTGTTCAGAAGTTTGTTGTATGTCTCATGGGGTGACCTTTATACATGATCTGTTGCTTTTCTCTAACAACTTTAAAGATTCTGTTCTTTTTTGGGCTTATGTGATTTTTGACTATGGTGTGTTTTGGAAAAGTCCCTTGCTGATTGTGACGTTTGGGGTTCTGTATGCTTTACTTATCTATATTTTAAATTCTTTCTCCATACTTGCAAAATTTTCTTTTACTATTTCAGTAAAGAGGTTTTCATGACATTTGTGCTATCTTCTGATTTTTCACCAATTTCAGATAATCTTATATAAGTCTTTGTGTCATCTAGCAATGGTTGGATCTGTTTTCTATGTTCTGTGATTATATGGTCACGTGCATCATTCCTGTCTGTAATTATGACACTCTCATTACACTGGTCACTTGTGATGCCCATACTTTCAATAGAACTTTTTAACTCCTGCATTTCTCTTTGGTACCTTTTTATGAGCTCTAAATTTTTGTAAAACTTGTCATTCATGCTCTGTATCATTTTGTTTAGCTGACCTAGCTTTTTATCAGCATCTTTGTAAGCTCACTGACCACTATATTAGGTTTATTACATGTTTAGTTATATCATCTTTGAACTTGTTAAGAACCTTACTGATTTTTTTTTCTCCTTTTTTGTATTGTTTCATAAAGTTTTTCTGTGTGACTTTTGATTTCCTCCTCATTGATGCCTCGTGGATCAGCTTTGGGGGAGTTGTAGTTTTTTAGAGACTTGTTTCCTTGTTCTCTTTCTTTTTTTCTTCTGTGTGTGTGTGTGTATGTGTGTGTGTGTGTGTCTGTGTTTTGAGGGTTGTGGGTCCTTTATACTGGAAGAACTTTGTTGGTGGTATGAAGGTCTTTTAGTTGGTGTCTACTAAGTCACTTAGTGTCATGTGCTCTGAGCATGGCTAACTATAGGCCTTTGTCTCTGTCCCAAGATCCAAACATCTCTGATAATTTGGGGAGGATATGGTGTATACAGTAAAACCAATTAACAGTAGTGACTATGCCACCATTTCAATAACAATGAAATCATCAACAGCAATGCAGTAAAAGACTAAGTAGATTTTTAAAATTTAAAAGAAAATTTTTCAGCTTTGGTCTTGATATGTAGTTCAGGCTGGCCTTGAAGTTACTATGTAGCCCAGGCTGGGCTTGACTTCTTGGCCATCCCCCTGCCTCGGCCTCCTGACTGTTGAAATTACAGGCGTATGGCACACCTGGTTTAGATTGAATATTGACATACCATAAGAAATAAACACTGCCAACCTACCACTCTTCCACAATACCACCCTTAGCAATAGAAAAGAGATCTGTAAGTATAGATACCTAAGTAAAGCATATATAGCTACATGCAGTAAATATCTACTAGATACAATAGCTGTATCACCATTAACGGTAGAAAACAATTCAACAGTAATAGCACAGAGTCAGCTAAATATTAAAAGATAAATAAAATTTAATAACCACAGTAGTAAAGATGGAAGGGTTGAGGAAGGGGGAAATGAAAGGAATAAATTTTGAAAAATACAGGCAGTGAAGAAAGTAAGTAGAGAAAAGTGAGATGAATAGTCCTATGAAGAGGTAAAAGAAAACAGCATTAAATAAAAGTAACAGAAACAAACAAAACAAGAAAAAACAGCAAAAAAGAAAAAACAGCAAAATACAGTGTTACCTCAGCTCATGAATTTAATTCATTTCATGATCCTGGAAAAGATGGCCACATTTGTGTTCTTGTGGAAAGATGGCCACATCATGTTTGTCTTGATGCAGAGTTTGAAAACAAAAAACAAAATTTTGCCAAATTCTTCTGTTTGTGAACCAAAGTGTTTGCTAACAAAAGCATTCATGAACCAAACAAAGTGCCACTGTGTAGAAGAAAAAAAGAAAGAAAAAAAGTGGAAAAAAGTTCTCTAACTCCCCCCCCAAAAAAAAATGAAGAGAAAGAATAATGGATCAAAAATAAAAATCCCTCTGTGTTTTTGAATGAATTGTTTTTTTTCCAGGGTCTGCAGGATTGGAATACACAAGATATGGGGGAGTAATATTGATTTACTACTAAGACCTATTTTATCTCCACATTTATGTTTTTGTATGTGAATGCTGAATCCTGCCCCTCCTTTCTTTTTGGGTGTGTTTGTTAAATGCTTTTCACCTTATTGCTGTATTCATTTGAGCCACCCCCAGTTTCTGTGACTCTCTCTGGGCCCAGTTCACTGCTTTCTCTGTTTAACTTTATCCCTTGTGGGTTTGTGAGGGGTTCCCCTGCTTCAGAGCTTCCTTTATCCCTCTGTCCATATGCTCCAGGCAGTGGTAACTATTGAAATGAGGTGTAGCCTTGATGTTGGCTGATGCAGAAAGCATCAGACCTCTGATTTCTGTGTTGTATGTAGGGGCCAAGGGGGACCAAGCAGTCTCCTGGACTTAATTCCAGCACTTTTAGACTCAGACCCTCTCCACAAACCACCCAGGACCAGGCTTGACCTCTCAACACAGAGGGTGGGACCCTCACATTTGTCCTGGCCTGAGCTTAAACTGAAGGGAGTCTATGTGTAGCTCCTGTCTCGTCCACAACTGTTTCTTGTGGCTGTCTCCCACCCAGACACTGTGATAGGGTGACTCAGGAAACCCTGATACATAGTTGTTTTGTAGATGTCATATCTCAGGTTTAAACTATTTACCTCTTCTGAAATGGCTCCTGATTAAATACTCTCAAATATGTCTGGTACTATGCTAGATTTCTTCTCTAATTGTAGCTTGCTATGTGGAAAGGGTCACTTTCAGAGTATAACTTCATGCTGGCTTTGCAGTTTACAGTAACTGTGAGCTTTTCCACTCTCCTGGTCTGTTTCTCCCTGGAGCTGCCAACCCTCTTCAGGCTTGCCTTGTGTTAGTGGAGAGAGGTTCCCCCATTCTGGGAACCAGGATTAGCTTTCCAGGCTGTTTTTTTTTCTTTTCTCTGCATTGTGCTTTGTTCTTCCAGCTTCACTGTGATTTCTAGTTTTCCTGTCAGCTCCCTCCTGGTATCTGAAGATCTACTTCCTGTTTTCTTCACCAAGTTGTTTTCCAATTGTCTCAATTCCAGGTCCCAGAGGTGCTGTATTTTGCTGCTGGTCTTTACACCCCCATTTTCCCCAGACTCACTATTCCAATTTTCAAAAATAAAAAAAGTAGTGGTAGAAGATGTGTAATATGTATGAACTGACTTTTTTTGCATTTTAAATTTTGTTTGTTCTTTTACTACTTGATTAACATAAATAATCTTATGTTTAAAGTAGGTAAAACATGAAACTAAAAGATAGTTTTAGATTTAAAAAATTCTGTAAGAGTCTAGGAAAACTAGAAGCAATATTATATAAGAAGAGCAGAACTAGGTAGGTGTGGTTGTACACATATGCCATCTCAGTACTCTGGGATTCTAAAGCAAGAGGGTTACAAGTTCAAGCTCAGCCAGGGCACCTTAGCAATTTAACAAGATCTTTGCTCAAAATAAAAGATTAAAAAAAGAACCAGCGGCAAACTCAGTGCAGTGGCCTTGGTTTAGATCCTTACTGCCACAAAGCAAAAAACAAAACACAGGTTGAAAAAAATTCATCTTTTACTTTCTATATATTCATTTTAGAATTTTTTGTTTGTGTTATGCTGTCAGTTTGTCAGCTGGAAAGATTCTGCAAGTGTTTCTTGTCTTGTGGTAAAAATTTTAGCACCTATTAAACTCATAGCATTTTGTACCATTTTTCACAGTTGTCTTCCTGTTACAGTTTGTATATAGATGGCCCCACAAGCCTCATGTAGTCATGGAAGCAGCTGAATCTAATGTTTATGATTGACTCGTTGTGTAATGCTGAGATTGGTGGTGTGAGTTCTGCACCCGCCCAGGGGTAGAGCCAACATACAATGTAAGGTTGGAATGGGCGCGTTTTTCCCTTTTTGGCGCGGTTTGCTCTTGCCGCTTGCAGCCGCCATAAACGGCTGTCTCTTTTGCTCTGGCTGCTGCCTTGAAGTTTTGCCCCAGTGCCATGGCACCCTGCCTTGGAGCCAGCTGATTATGGACTGAAACCACCAAGAACTGTAAGCTAAATAAACCTTTTCTTCCCTAATTTTTGGTGTCAGGTGTTTGTCTCAGCAACGAGAAAGAGTAACCAAGACACTTCCTTTTTCTACAGTTTCTCTGCAGTTAGCTTTTACATTACTAGAAGTGTGGTTAATTCGTCTTACCTTAAAACTTCTTTGAGATTTGAAAGAAAGACTACCATTTCATTGTAATCTATTAAGTGATTTAATAGACCACATTGCAGAGATAATTTCTTTTTAATCAAATAGGCATATAAAACATGTAAATCCTTATCTCTGGGTTACGTCCTACCATTGACTTGAGAAGATACTTTGGCTGTTTTATGAAGGAATGAAAATACTAAGGAATTACATTTACTCTGTTTTTGAAATTGTATGTAGTTGATAAAGTTGTTTTTTTTTTTTTTTTTTTTTTTCCTTTTGGTACTGGGGATCCAACTCATGACCTTGCACTTGCAGGCAGATGTCCATATTTTTCATAGCCTAAGTTATATACTCTTTCCATACCATATTGACTTACTATTATTCTTTAAGTTCCACCAGACTGAGTTCCTCAAGATGATGAATTTTATTTTGTCTTCTTCATCTGTTCTTTAATCAGTACTTACACTAGTAGATAATCAGTTTTCGTTTATTGATTTACCTATGTACCAGAGGTATTTTGAGTCTTGGGGGCTTAAGAATGTTTATAGAACCCTAAATATTTTGCAGAATAAAGCAGAAGACATTCTATGTCAGAGCAAATGACAAGGCTATTGACTGTTACTGAGTTGCTTTGGAACTATTAGAACTTTAGAGTATAGATTTGACTGATACTGAAAATTAAACCAAACACATGAGAGTAGCCAAAAGATGGGAGAGACTAAGTTGTGGTTAGCATTATGTTTTCAAATAGAGATACCATCAATCAAGTGAGCAAGGCATATCGTCAGTATAAGTGATTATCACAGAGATGTAATTATTATCCACCACTGATTCTTCCATGTTGGCAGATTTCTGCAGGCATTGTTTCAGGCCCCAGATACAGGACTGGTAAGAAAACAGAAGTAGATATTAAGGCAAAATCCAGCCCTGAAATCCTGACCATATATTAGAGAAGGCTGAGACTCCAGAGCAACATAGTCTCAAGGATCTTCTTTTATGTCTGTTTTAAGGTTTTGTTTCCACCCCCCGCTTAGGGGACTTCACATTGGTGAGGTAACTTTGGCAAGAGTGGCTGTATGTCAGTGCTTGATCTCTGGAAGAGTGACTAATGCCAAGCCCTAAAAGATAAGTAGACAAGGATATTTAATACTAAGTCTTCTAGTGACCCGATCATTCTCTCTAGACATGAGGCAAGGAAATGAGAGATTTCTGAGATACTGAACTCTGAGAGATCTGAATTTGCTTTGATTTTCTTAAAGTCACCAGGAATTTATTTAAAATACTTTGAATGACTAAATGAAGATGATCACTCAAGTTTGTTACGGTCATTAAAATAATCTAGGTTATGTAAATCATTTTCTTTATGGTAATAATATCACAACTTGAGAATTGAATATAAAATTGGCAGGTGTAACATTACTGTTTGAGTTACAGGTTTTATTGATATTACTTTTGTTGTGTTTTTTTCACTGATACATGTCCTCAGTAACTAATTATTAAATATGTTGTCACTGAATATAATGTCTAATGATTACCTTTATTTTGTTTAGGTATTTCTTGAGGGTATTATGAGCGTACTCATGTATTATGTGATCTATAAAAATATATAACTTAGAGTGTAACAGCTGCAGCTCTGGGCGTGGTGCGAGCTGAAGACGCACACAGCAAATTTCACCTAGCTGTGCAGCTTGGGACCTCAAGAGCAGCCTGGTAAGGACCTGCGCCAATTTCACCATCAGCCTGGGACATTTGGAGCATCCCTGGGGTCCTTCTGGGGCTCCACCCAGCCACCACGGAGCAGTGTATCAACCGCAGCTCTGGACCTGGCCAGAGCTGAGGTGCGCACAGTGAATTTCACCTGGCTGTGCAGCTTGGGACCTTGAAAGCAGTCTGGTAGGGACCTGCGTCAATTCCACCATCATCTCAGGACATTTGAAGCATCCCTGGGGTCCTTGCTGGGCTCTGCTCAGCAACAGAGAAGCCACAGTGGTAGTCTTGGCTCTAGCTGAAGGCGTGCACTGTGAATTTCACTTAGCCTTAGAGTCTCTTAACCGTGCACGTTGGATTGACCTGCCATAGTAGAATACAGGAAAATGACAAAACAAAAGAGCAAAATGCAGTCTCACACCTCCAGTCCATCCCAAACAAGCCAAAGAGACAAAGACATAGAAGAAAGTATAAGCCACACACCTGAAACTTCTGAAATGATAGCAACTAAAGTAAAGAAACAACTCCATGAAGCTGTAAAGGAACTGAGATTAGAAATGATTTGCGGAGCGGCTTGAGACTTTGCCAAGAGACCGGTAGGAGTTTGTGTCCATACCCCATCGGCCACAGACGTTCGGGGTGTCCCTGGGGTCCTGCCTACCTGCGCCCCGCCCACTCACTGGGAGCAGTGTGGCAGCGGCTGCTATGGACCCGTCAGGGGGGTGTGTGCAGCAAACACCAGCTAGCTGTGCACTTGGGGAACAGGCGACCAGACCCATAGAAATCGGCGCCCAGCCCCCATCGGCCACGGATGTTCGGGGTGTTACTGGGGTCTTCCCAGGACCCTGCCCACTCGCCTGGGGCGGCCCAGCGGCAGCTGCTCTGAGCCCGGCTTGAGTTGGGGGTGTGACCAGCGAGTTCTGCCTGGCCGCGTGGCTTGGGACTTCGCCAAGAGACCGGTAGGAGTTTGTGTCCATACCCCATCAGCCACAGACGTTGCTGGTGTCCCTGGGGCCCTGCCTACCTGCGCCCCGCCCACTCACCGGGAGTAGTGTGGTGGCGGCTGCTCCGGACCGTCCGGGGCATGCACAGCGAACCCCACCTAGCTGTGCACCTTGGGAACCGGCGACCACACCCATAGAAATCGGCGCCCAGCCCCCATTAGCCACGGATTTTCGGGGCATCCCTGGGGTCCTCGCTGCACCCCGCCTGCTCGCCTGGGGCAGCCGAGCTGCGGCTGCTCTGAGCCCGGCTTGAGTTGGGGTGTGACCAGCGAATTCCACCTAGCCATTCAGCTTGGGACTTCGCCAGGAGCCTGGTGGGGGTTTCTGTTTGTGTCTGTCCCCCATTGGCCTGGGCCACTCAGGACATCTGTGGGGTCCTGCCTAGGCCCCACGCATTCACCCGGAGCGGCCTGGTAGTTGCTTCTCTGGGCCTCACTTGGGTTGCGGGTGCATACAGTGAATTCCACCTGGCTGTACAGCTTGGGACCTTACCAACAGACAGGCAGGAGTCTGCACCCCTCGCCATTGGCCCGGGAAATTCAGAGCTTCCCTAGCATCCTGCCTGGGCTCCACCCAGATAACACCCAGCATCAGAACAGCCACAGTGGTAGTCTTGGCTGGAGCTAAAGGTGTGCATTGTGAGTATCACCTAGCCTTGGCACCTCAACTGTGCATGTAGGATTCACCTCCCACATTGGAATACAGGAAAATCACAAAACGAAAGAGCAAAATGCAATCTTGCACCTCCAGTCCTTCCCAAACAAGCCAAAAAGACACGGACACAGAAGAAAATATGAGCCACATACCTGAAACTTGTGAAATGATAGCAAATGAAGTAAAGAAACAACTCTATGAGACTTTAAATGAACTAAGGATAGAAATGATTTTCCAGGTAAAACAAGAGATGATGAATGTAATGAAAGAGATTCTGAGCACATCTAAAGAAGATATAGTTGGAAAAATAGAGGAACACTGCAAAAGGATGGAAACCTTGAATGAAGAATACAAGAAAGAATTAGAATGCATGAAATAGATTCAAAGAGATATCCAGGAAATCAAGAAGGCCATCAAACGCTGGCAAAGCTGCCTCAATGAATGTGAAAATAGAATTTCAGACCTCGAAGGCGTGATGGCAGCAGGTGAGGAAGAAAGGAAACATCTTTTAACAATAACAAGGAATCAGGAAATAGCAATTCAGCAGTTGCAAGATGACGCAAAGAAAAACAATATAAGACTAATAGGTGTAAAGGAAAAAGAAGGAGAAAACACAAATGATATAAAATGACTATTTAAAGAAGTCATGGCTCAAAATTTCCCAAACATGAGAAAGGAAACTGGCATACAGATAAGTGAAGCATATAGAATTCCAACTAGCAATAACCAAAATAAATGAACACCCAGACATATAATTATCAGCATTCCAGAAATTCAACATAAGAACAGAATATTAAAAGCTGTGAGAGAAAAGAAGCAAATCACCTATAAAGGAAAGCCCATCAGAGTCACAGCAGTGTTCTCAACACAAACAATGAAGTCAAGAAGAGCATGAAGTATTTCAAGTCCTAAAGGAAAACAACTTCCAACCCAGACTGATGTACCCTGCAAAGCTATCCTTCAAAATCCATGGAGGAATAAGATACTTCCATGACACAGAGCAGCTGAAGAACTTCATGACCACCAAACCAACCCTGCAAAGAATACTGAAAGATATGCTAGATAGACATGAAAATAGCTACGATGTCAAAAACATCAACAGAAGAAGAACACAAGCAAGGCAAACAATTAAGCAGAGGGAAAAGGTAAAGAAGCCACTGCAGAAAGATAACATGGTTAAAACAAGCCAGTATGTATCAGTTATAACCATTAAAGTAAATGGCCTCAATTCACCAATCAAAAACAACAGACTGGCAGAATGGATCAGGAAACAACATCCTACCATATGCTGTCTACAAGAAACCCATGTAACCCAAAAGAAAATTCATAGACTGAAAGTCAAAGGATGGAAAACAATACTCCATGCAACGGGAACTGAGAAAAAAGCAGAAGTAGCTATTCAGTTCACAGATGATGTAAAATTCAAACAAATAATGGTCAAAAGAGATAAAGAAGGTCACTACATACTGGTTAGGGGAAAACTCCAAGAGGAAGAAATAACAATCTTAAATATATATGCACCAAATATGGGAGCACCCAACTATATAAAACAAATATTAATGCAAATGAAAAATCAAATAAGCAGTAACACAGTTGTAACAGGAGACCTTAACACACCCTTGACTCAAAGAGACAGATCAAATAGACAGAAAATCAGCAAAGAAATCACAGAATTGAATCAAACCTGTGAACAAATGGACCTGGTAGACGTCTACAGAGTTTTCCACCCAACAACATCAGAGTATACATTCTTCTCAGCTTCACATGGTACATTCTCTAGAATAGACCATATATTGGCCC
>RJWT010049402.1:0-10992 GCA_004365215.1 Cuniculus paca
AAACAGAGTAGAGTCAATCACTGCAAAACAATGAACATGGTACATGACTTCTAAACAGGGCAAAAGACAATCAATAATGGCTACCATAATGCCTCTTGTTATCTGAAATATATATTTATCAGGGAAAAATAAAGTCAAACAAAATAGAACAAAATAAAACCAGTAAACAAAAACAAAAACAAAATGAAACAAACAAAGCAGAATAATGTAAGCTATACAGAACTTCAAGATACCAGTAAAACAGCAGTGGCTACCATAATGTTTCTTGCTATCTTCAGAATAGTTGCCTACACCTTCAGACATATTACAATCAAACAACAGAGAATAGAGTAAAATCAATCAAAACAAAACAATGAAAACAATACAGGGTTTCTAAACAAGATAATTGGACATCCTCAATGGCTGCAAGTATGTATTTTTTATCTTTGAAATAACTGTCCATGCCATCAAGTATAATAAAATCAGGCAAAACGGAATAAAACAAAACTAATCAGAACAATGAAGACAATCTGAGTTTCAAATTATGAAAAAAGGTTAACAGTGGTCACTTCCTTCCCTTTTTAGATAATTCCTCCCCTTGGGCTTCCCCAGTATGTATTGGGCATCTTGGATCCTGCTAACTCCTTTAGTTTGTTATGCTATGGGGACAACACGAAATTTAGCCATGTGACTCTGGTCCATTTCATCCATAAGCACGATCTCAAGTTGCCTCTATCCACCTACAAGAGCCTTGAGGTTATCTTCCTTTATAGCTGAGTAGGTTTCCACCACACAAAATGCCATGTCTTTCTTATTCATTCTGCAGTTGATGGGCAGGCTACCCGTACTTCTTTTCTGGCTCCCTGTCACATAGGGCATTGTTCTCTCTCCTTTGACTTTCAGTCTATGAATTTTCTTTCTAGTTAAATGTGTTTCTTGTATAGAGCATATTGATGGATTCTGTCTCCTGATCCACTCTACCTGTGTTTCTTTCTATGGGTGTGTGCTTTGAGGCCCTCTTGCACTGCATTGTCTCTGCCATGCTGTTTCCCTGCCACTGGCTCCCTATTTTTCCTCTCCATTCAATCAACTGGCCCCACTTGATGGTCCTCCTCTGCCATTGTTCCTGAGACCATGGTCTTTTTTGTCTCTCTCTAGAATGTCATTTAGTATTCTTTGTAGGGTTGGTTTGGTGGTCATGAATTCCCTGAATTGTTCTTTGCCATGGAAATATGTTGTTTCTCCATTAATTTTGAAAGAAAGTTTTGCAGGGTACATTAGTCTGGGTTGGAAGTTGTTTTCTTTCAGGACTTGCAATACTTCACTCCAGCCTCTTCTTGACTTGATGATTTCTGTTAAGAAGTCTGCCGTGATTCTGATGGGTTTTCCTTTATAGGTGATCTGTTTTTTTTCTCTAACAGCTTTTAATATTCTGTTCTTGAGTTGAATTTCTGGGATCTTGATTATTGTATTTCTGGGTATAAATATTTTGGTTATGGCTAGCTGGAGTTCTATATGCCTCACTTATTTGAATGTCATATTCTTTTTCCATGCTTGGGAAGTTCTCAGAAATTATTTCTGTAAATAGGGTCCTGATGTCATTTGTCTTGACCCCTGCTTTTTCACTCATATTTTTAATTCTTTAATTATGCTTCTTTGAATTGTCTTGCAGCTGTCAAATTACTTCCTGATTCCTTGTTATTTTTAAGAGATCTTTCCTTTAGCAATCACAAGCTGCAAACCTGTCTTTAAGGTTTGAAAGTCTATCTTCAGTTTCTTTCAAGTGGTTTTGCCAGCTTTCAGTGGAGTTTTTAATTTCCTGGATATCTCTTTGAATGTGTTTCATGCATTCTAAATCTCTCTTATATTGTTCATTCATGGTTTCCCTCATTTTCCTATGCTCCTCTATTTTTTTAATCTGCATCTTCTTTAGAGATGCTTAGGAATTCTTTTATTATGTTTTTCATTTCTTCTTTTACCTTGGATTGAATTTCTGTTCTAATTTCTCTTATAGCTTCATGAAGTTGTTTCTTTATTTCAGTTGACATCACTTCAGACATTTCTGATGTGTGACTCTTGATCTCTTCTGTGTTTACCTCTCCTGGACTTGTGCTGCTTGGGTTGAATGCCAGAGATTGCCCTCTCCTTCTTCATCTTGACATATTCCTGATTTCTTCCACACACATGGGTAGCATGGTCCCAGGCACCTCTGGCACTGACCACAGCTTCTCCGAAGCAAGACTGTTCAGTTTTTCTGTCCAGTGCTGGCTATGGCCATCTAATAGTGGGCACCTGTGCCTCTGCACTGAGCTGGATACCAGCCCACAAGGGCCCCTGGAGTTTGCACAGGGAGTGGAGCTGGCCAGGTCCTGTGGATCTAAGCGGGTTAGGAACCTAAGCAATGTTGTCTGGAATGCACGTGGGAGCGGAACTTGGTCCAAACAACTTCAGCACATCCACCCACAACCTGGAGTTGCCGGAAGGCTGTTTGGTTTTTCTAGCCAGTGCTGGCTATGGGTATCTGATGGTGGGCTCCCATGCCACTGCACTGAGCTGGGTACCATGGTTTGCGTGGGAGCAGAAGTGACTAGGGCCTGTGGATCTAAGCTGGTTAGGAACTTATGTGATGTTGTCTGGAATGCACAGGGGAGTGGAACTTGGTCCAAGAAACTTCTGTGGGTCCACCCACAACCTGGAGCTGCTAGAGAAGGTGGCAGCAGTCCTGGCCCCAGGCTTATCCTGCAGGATTCCAAAATGGTTCCTGGTCAATTGCTCACTCCCGTGGGGGAATGGAGTCCCCTGTACTCACTGCCAGCCAGTGCAGATCTCAGCATCCACCACTCTTCCACCATTGCACCTCTCCTCTGAGACCTCTGGGGTCAAACGTGATCACGACCTTGACCACGACCATGACTGGGACTGCACTTCCCCAGGCTCAATAGCTCTTCTGGCAGGGTGAGACTGGCTCCAGGCTAAGGTGCCACCAGCCACCACCTTCTTCTTCGTTTAAATTCTTCTTTTTATTTTCTCTGTGGGCTTCAATTCATATTTTAGATTCTCCCTGGGTCTAGGGGACCCACTTCCTTCTTGTCCTCTCCATGCTGTTGTATTCCAGCATCTGAACTCTTTCTCTCAGAGAGACTGTTTACTCTGCTGCTTACTGTTCCACCATCTTTCCAGAAGTCTCCTGGGCTCAGAAACTCTTAGGCTGTGGTATCAGAAGCTTGGGCAGTCTTCAGATTTCTTTATTACTTATTATTATAGAGGAAAGGAAGATGATATTTGGAAATTTTTTGTTTTTGTTTTTGAGACAGGTTTTCACTGTGTACTACAGGCTGACCTTGAACTCACTTATGTATCCCAGGCTGGCCTTGAACTCTTGGCCATCCCCCTGCCTCAGCCTTCTGAGTGCTGGGATTACAGGTATGTGCCATCACACCCAGTGAGATTTGGAAACCAAAAATTTTTTCAGTGCTGGGGATTTTTTTTTTTTAAGTACAGGGCCCTGTGTATGCTATAAGAGCTACATTCCTACCTTATGTGATCAAATTCTCACTCAAAGTACAAAGCATTCTGCAATGTAATTGCATAACTGAGGGGTAATGGTGATTCTAATATAATATAATCCTTCTGACTCTCTCCTGTCCAGGGAAAAAGGTTGGCCATAAAAGCAGCTAGTACTGATCCCCACCACTGCTGTGATCTCGAAATGACACCTCCATCTGAGAAACACCAATTTGGAGTTGGATGAGGGTCTGCCCCTCTTGTCTTTCTTCTTGGATCATCCAACTTAACTCCAGGAAGTCTACACTTGGCAGCTGCAATGCATACAAAGACTAAGAGTCTGGAATGCTTCAAAACCACGATTCTCATTATGAAGTTCAGGAAAACATGTGTAGGCCTGTTTGGGTTTGCCTTGGAGAACCAGGTGGCTGTTTCCTCTGTGTAGAGATGAATTGTCCTGCCTGACCAGATGTACTGTAAAGTTTAGGCCCCGGCACAAATACTACCTTTTCTAGTTGACATTAACTTGAGACCATTTGAAGTTTGTAGTTTTCTGAGCCAAACAGTTCAGATCTGAGCCTTGAGAGAAATTCAAGGATGAATCTCTGACCATCATTTCCAGCTGGATATGTGCCTTTGTAAGTGCTGCTCTTTGGAGGTTGTGCATAAAAAGTGAGCTTCTGTAATTGCTAAATCTTCTACATTACTCTAACGATGCTTTCTTTTCTAAGTTTCTGGATACATGCTTCAATGAGATACCATCCATAGTGGCTCTAGCAGATTCTAATGACATGAACATTGTATGTGGTAAGCAAAGAAAACCTTAGTGTGGACCTAAAAAATGAGTCGATCTTAGTTCTATTTTATAGATAGAAGAACTGATGTTTAAGCAAAGGTAGATAACTTGACCAAGGTCATATGATATTATATGAGAGTTGGGATTCACATGCAGCTCCATGTAAGTCCAAAGTCTCACTGAATTCATTGTGATGTAACTACTGCCTTTGGGCTTGAGGCTGGTTCACATTATATGGGGCCATAATCCCAGGGCACTAACAGCAGTATTTGAGCTACTATTAACACTACCGTTATGGTTTAGATCTGGAGTCTCTCCCCAGAAGAATCATGTGCTTGGAAAGTGATTGGATGATGAGCACACTATATTGATCAGTGGATTCATCCCCTGATGAGGCATTCATAGCTAATTTGCTGTTAGGAGGTGGGGCCTGGTTGCAGGTGGGTCACTGAGGTGTGAATGGAAAGGTGATATTTCCCACTCTGGTCACTGCCCTTGCTTGCTTTTTCCTGGCCACCGTGACGTGAGCAGCTTTTCCCTGCCAGACTCTTCCGCCGTGCCATTTTTACCTTGCAGCTTGCATGGACTGAGTCAACCTTTGAAAATGTGAGCCAAAATGAACCTCTCTTCTTCAAGTCGTGGGTGTTGGGTGTTGTGTTCCAGTGACAAGAAAGTGACTAAGACAAGTACTATTTTGGAAAATTACCCTTTCAGAAAATTTTGGGGAGCTCTATAGAAGCTGAGCATTTCATCCACAATGCCTCATACTTCCAGTCATTAGTGAGAAGAAAAATTGCTTTCCTGAATTGGATTGAAAACCTTATGACTAAACACAAGATGATGAATTTTGATTAAGTACATAAATCATAAATATGTGCAAGGCGCTATGTTAGACTTTGTGGAAACAATTTATAATTTAGGCAAACTTGATGTGAGCAAAGGAAAAAATAAATAGCTGCCTAGGGAAGATCTTCATTGCTTCAAAAATTCTCAGGCTCCTGAAGGGGCAGTCTTATGACTTGTAAAATCATGTCACTACCCACCAGGTATGGTATGAGAGGTATGATGAAAAGACACACACACATGCAGGCACACCACACACTCATCCCAGTCTCTAACCTCCAAGCTCCCAAGGCTTTGGAATTTTTTCTAAAATTTTACAGTTTGAGATGTAGTAGCATTTTAGCTATCATAGTGATCTTTTCAAATCTTCGATTATATCTGCATGAATAACAAGGGTGGAACACCTGAAACTTTGCTGACAACTAAGGGAGGAGAATTGGTAGCCAGATGAGATGGAGAGACCTCTGGAGATAAAAGGGACTGTTTTCCAACTTGGAACTCTTGGCTCTGCCCATCGTAAGTGTATCTTCTGTGAGGTCTGAATTCTGAAAATTTTACTATGGAGCATACTGTTTGCTTTTCAACTTTTCTTCTGTGCTGCAGTGCAGTGGCTGCCTAGCTCAGCTGAAAAACATATCTGTTTCAGACATGCACACAAGCATTGTTTCATATTCAATAATGCATGTAAGAAGAGTAGGGTTTGAGAGGGCTGGGGATCTAGCTCAGTGGCCTAAGCGCCTGCCTGGCAAGCACAAGGTCATGAGTTCAATCCCTGGTACTGCAAAAAAAAAAAAAAAAAAAAAAGAGTAGGTTTGAGTACTTGGACTTCAAAGTCTAGGACAGTGGTGGCGAACCTATGGGCATATAGAGCCCTCTTTGTCAGCAGATGAACCAAGTTGCCCCAGCAGCTGAGCAGTAGATGACACTTGTTTTTTCTAAACTAAAAATTCAGCATTCAGTCTCTTTTTTTTGAGACAGGGTCTCGCTATGCAGTTCAGGCTGGTTTTGAGCTCACTTCGTAACTCAGACTGGTCTCAAACTTGTAATGATCCTCCTGCCCCGGCTTCCCGAGTGCTGGGATTCCAGGTGTGCACCACCTGTAATCAGTATTCAGTCTTAATTGAAGTGCTGGCACTTCGTGATAAGTAAGTTGGTTTGGGGTTGAAGTTTGAGGGTTTGGTCTCTAAAAGGTTTGCCATCCCTGGTCTAGGATATCAATGGTTAAAGGTCAGGAAAAAAAAAACTTTATATCCTTTTGTGGATTGTAACTTCATTAGTAATGTAGTGAGGAGACCGGGAAACTTAGTGACTGATGATGTATGGTTAAGAAGTATCAGAGGTAAGTGCTCTGTCTCTAGATTCAGTACTCAACTTCAGCTTCATACCCAAGCATCTCATTATTTTGTTTTGTTAAAAAAAAAGAAAAAGAAAAAGAAAAAGAAAAAAAAAGGAAACGTAAGAATAAGGTCCCTGAAGATAAGCCTTTCCTATTCCATAATTCATCTTAGCTTGTCTCTAAGTGAGCAGTGAAAATTAAACCTTTACTTCCTGTCTGTATATCCTGTTCTGTTTTTCTTGACTCTCTAGAGGGATGGGGCTTCAATTGCCTAAAAGTTGGCTTCTCTAGGAGTCTCTATCCTTTCTCCAGTTGTACAACTGGGCACCATAAAGTCAAGAAGGCTGAACTTTTTTGTCCAGTTATGTCTTTTGAGGGAATTCATTCATTTCCTGCCCCTCTGTCTCCTGAGGATTGAACCCAGGACTATCACACTGAGCTACATCCCCATCCATTTTTTGAGACAGGGTCCTGCTAAGTCACTAAGTTGTCCAGGCTGGGCTTGAACTTGTGATTCTCTTGCCCCAGCCTCCTAAAGTGCTGGGGTCATTGGTGTACACCACCACAACCAGGTGAGGAAATGCTATTCTTTATTAACTAAAGCCGCTTCCAAAAAGCCCTTTACAAATGACCGTATCAGGATGTACGGCTTAAGTTTGCTGTTGTGATTTTGTCTGACTTTTATGGTCCTCAAGATCATAAAACCTCAAGACTATATTTCTATGAAGATATTTTCTGTTTTATTTAAAATCAGTTCATCTTTGTAAACACTTGATGTTCTCTTAAAGGAAAGTATTAATTTAATATCATGTTAATTATGTTGCAGCAGTAATTGTGTAGGAATTCTAATAAGGTTGTATTTATAGTATACTTCTCTTCTTCCCATGACGACTATCGGGTTCATTCACGGCAGTGATTTAAGGGACTAAATCGCTATTTTTCTTTGCACTTCTGCCTTCTCTCCCTCATTCCTTCCTCCTTTGTGCTCCTTTTCACTGCTCTTGTTGAGTCTTTACGCTGATGCTGGAGTCTTACTGGTTAATGTCTTTCTGCAGATGGATCTCTGACTACATTTCATAGTGAAATTTCACAGTGAAATTGAATCTGATCTGTTTAATCTACAGCTGCTCTTGGCTCCTACTATCAAAATGAGCATTTAAAAAATTGGCCTAGTATATGATGTGAATAAAAGATTGCCATCCAGCTGAGAGTTCAGTCAGCCTTAAAGAAATACCTTACTTGCAAAAATAGTTTCCATTTGCGAAACAGAAAGCACCAGAGAACTCTGGGTCACATGTTAATTTTGTATTAAAAGATCAATCTTCACACTCTCTAGTTTTATTGAGGCTTGGACTAATCCCATCTCCATGACTATGGCTAAAGTTCCAGGAAAATCTGCATGCCTTTTCTGCTTTCCTGCTTTTTCATGGATGTATTTTAAAATCATTGTGGTCTAAATGTTTAATTCTGAGAGACCCAAATGTTAAAGAGCTGGAATTGCTTTGTATCACACCATCTGTTTTACCATTTATCTTTTGTAATGAGAACATTAAATCGAGCTTCTCCACCTATTTCTGTTTAAGACTCTGATTTAGTGCATAGGAGAAATAGGCGAACCATTTGTAGGTGTTTAGTTACCTTTTTTTGTTTTGTTTTTCCTTTTTTGCTTATTTGTTTATGATGGTCTGTTGAGCATTAATTTACATAGGAGGGCAACTCCTTGTTCTTTAATTTCTATTGGTGTACAAACTACATAGTAAAGCATTGGTGAGGACACTATGTGGAGAGATGAAGTTACCTCTTGCATAAATACAAGGCCACATTTGTGTGGGATTTTCCAGTATTTCTTAGTTGTTTTATCACTGGGTTCATTAATGCTTCAAGATATTTTAGAAGGAGAAACAGAGAAATCTGATTTCTAAGCTTCTTACTTCACGAGGGCCCCACGGCAGGCAGTGGGTTTTCACTCTAGGCTTGTGAGCACCACAAGAAAACAGCTGCCAGAGACTAGGGAATAGTCACATTCTCCATCTGGTCTGCAACCTGAGAGAAGCTTTGTCGCAAACCTGGATTGAATGCCATGTGCCAGTTAGTTTACAAATATGGCTGGCCCTTGTGGTTACGGAACATGCTGTGGAGTCCCAAGCACTACCGTGCTAAACTCTCGTACAGTTGCTCAGCAAATGTGGGGTCAAAATGAAAGTGATACAGGTTTATTTAAAATTTGCTCTACTTGCTAAAAGTGATTGTTTTTTTAATCCTCAGGAAGCTGGCAAAAATTAGAAAACTCTTAAGCCTAGTTTAAGTTTAGGGTGACACTAAGATGAATCATATTTGCGTTAGAGCTGAAGGTGACCTAATAGATAAGGCTTAATAATATTTTGAACATAGTATTCCATTTTTGGGAGAATAATTATTTTTAACAAACCAACCTGCATTTTTATAATTTGCAACTGATATAGGGCAGTTCCTATAATTCTTGTATTAGGTCTTGAGAAATCTGAGTATGTATTGCATGTTGAAAGATTTGTACTTTCTACATCTAAATAAAGTTATGTCATTGAATGTATTTATTCATTCAAAATCATGTATTGACGGAATCTCTGAATAGCTACAGGAATGCTGACAGTCTAAACTAAAATTTCTTCACAAAGTCTCCAAAAACCAATGAAAATTAACGAGAAAAAATAAATCCACACAAATCTTATGGGTATATTATTCAAAGACAAAAGGAACCACAAATTTCAGGTAACTTGAGAGTGGAAGAATGAATAACCATCTCCAGCAGAGCTTTTTCTTTCTTTTCTTTTCTTTTTTTTTTGAAAAGAATACAATCAAGCAAAATAAAACAGAATAGAGTCAATCACAACAAAACAATGAACATGGTACATGACTTCTATACAGGGTAAAAAGCAATCAACAATGGCTACCATAATGCCTCTTGTTATCTGCAATATAACTGCCCATACCATCAGGGATAAATAAAATCAAACAAAACAGAACAGAATACAACCAGTAAAAAACCAAAACAAAACAAAGCAAAACAATGAAAGCAATACAGAACTTCAAGATACCAGTAAAACAGCAGTGGCTACCATAATGTTTCTTGCTATCTTCAGAATAGTTGCCTACACCTTCAGACATATTACAATCAAACCACACAGAATAGAGTAAAATCAATCAAAACAAAACAATGAAAGCAATACAGAGTTTCAAAACAAGATAATTGGACATCCTCAATGGCTGCAATTATATATTTTGTTACCTTTGAAATAGCTGTCCATGCTATCAAGTATAATAAAATCAAAACAGAATAAAATGAAACTAATCAGAACAATGAAGACATCTGAGTTTCAAATCATGAAAATAGATTAACAGTGGCCACTTCCTTCCCTTTTTAGATAATTCCTCCCCTTGGGCTTTCCCCGTATGTATTGGGCATCTTGGATCCCGCTAACTCCTTTAGTTTGTTATACTAGGGAGACAACACGAAATTTAGCCATGTAACTCTGAACCATTTCATCCATGAGCACGATCTCAAGTTGCCTCTATCCACCTACAAGAGCCTTGAGGTTATCTTCCTTTATAGCTGAGTAGGTTTCCACTACACAAAATGCCATGTCTTTCTTATCCATTCTGCAGCTGATGGGCAGGCTACCCGTACTTCTTTTCTGGCTCCCTGTCACATAGGGCATTGTTCTCTCTCCTTTGACTTTCAGTCTATGAATTTTCTTTCTACTTAAATGTATTTCTTGTATAGAGCATATTGATGGATCCTGTCTCCTGATTCACTCTGCCTGTGTTTCTTTCTATTGGTTAATTGAGGCCATCTACATTAATAGTTATGACCCTCTTGCACTGTGTTGTCTCTGCCGTGCTATTTTCCTGCCATTTGCTCCCTATTTTTCCTGTTCATTCAATCGACTGCCACCACTTGATGGTCCCCCTCTGCCGTTGTTCCTGAGACCATGGTCTTTTTTATCTATCTCTAGAATGTCCTTTAGCATTCTTTGTAGGGTTAGTTTGGTGGTCATGAATTCCTTCAGTTGTTCTTTGTCATGGAAATATGTTGTTTCTCCATTAATTTTTTTTCTTTTTGCCTTTTTGATACAGGGTCTCACTATGCCATTCAGGCTGGCCTTGAGCTCACTTTGCAGCCCAGGCTGGTCTTGAACTCACAACGATCCTTCTGCCTCAGCCTCCCAGTGCTGGGATTACAGGTGTGAGCCACCACACCTGGCTTCTCCATTAATTTTGAAAGAGAATTTTGCAGGGTACATCAGTCTGGGTTGGAAGTTGTTTTCTTTCAGGACTTGCATTACTTTACTCCAGCCCCTTCTTGACTTGATGGTTTGTGTTGAGAAGTCTGCTGTGATTCTGATGGGTTTTCCTTTATAGGTGATCTGTTTCTTTTCTCTAACAGCTTTTAATATTCTGTTCTTGAGTTGAATTTCTGGGATCTTGATTATTATATGTCTGGGTGTAGATTTGTTTTGGTTATGGCTAGCTGGAGTTCTATATGCCTCACTTATTT
>RJWT010049403.1:0-10997 GCA_004365215.1 Cuniculus paca
ACTGAGAGCCTTTGTTGATGAGCTGGTTAGACCATGATTGCTTTCATTGTTTCATTCATTCATTCACTTTGTCCTACAGCATGTCTTATCAAGCAGCCAATGCCCAGTGTCCTGGCAGAGAGACCAAGAGGAACAGTGAGGAAAGCATACTCTTGGGAAGCATGGTCTTTACTTTTCCAAACAGCAGTCCTGATATCTGCGCCCACTGTTATCTTTTGACAAGTTCCTATTTGCTCTTTAAGGCTCGCATAAGATATTTCTCTGTCACTTTGGTTTTATGACACACATCATCATATATACACCACCATCTTTGCTTCCATAGCAGTTTCTGTGTACAAATTGTATAGCATCATCCTGCAGTGATACAGTCACAAGCCTTTCCTGCAACCCTGGTAGAGTGATGTATTGTCATCATCACATCTCCAATATCCAGGATAAAGAATGAATCATAACAGGGAGTCAGTGAATATTTTTTGTTATCTATATTTGTCTTATTATATAAGTGTACTATCACACTTCCCTTGTCTCCTGAGTTCTGAATGTTAGTACCTCGAGGTTAGGGCCCACCTTTGCTCTTTTGGATTTTTCTTTTTATGGTACTGTCAAGGCAAAAGATCTGGCACCTACCACTTACAGGAAGAGAAGTTTATTTAGTCTCACAGTTCCCAAAGTTTCAGTCCATGGTTTGTGAGCTCAAATGCAGACATGGCATGGAGGAAAACTTTTCATGTCATGGTAACCAAGAAGAAGAGAGCAAAATGAAGAGCCAAGAAGGAAGAGAAACCCTTCTGAGTCATGGCCCTCCAGGAACCCACCTCATCCAATCACGGCCTTTCTCCTAACAGCACATTTAGCTGCTAGACACATTAGCGATGAACCCACTGATGAATGTATCACCTCCATGATCAAACTACCCACCAAAACTCAGCATCTGAGCTCACAAGAGTTTTAGGAGACATTCTAGATCTAAATCATAACGATTACTGATACATGGACATATGCTCTGTCCATGAGGCATGGGTGAAAATGTGTGTGCTTCATGTTTACCTTCTCAAACTCTTGGGTCTTTAGAAATTGGCTGCACTAGCATGCCTGCAGTTTTGCTCACAGCTTGTACAGCAAAAATCCCAGTGGGGTCCCATACTATGGTGCCAAGTCTGACATTTGTTCTTAGAGTGTGTACTTCTCTTGTGACTTGCATATCTGCAGTTGGTCCTTCATACTCTGAGGTTTTCTGACACCTGCTCTGACTATCCTATCTCTAGGGCATTATTCTTGAACCACCCAGGGTTTTGTGTGGATACAATATTAATTATTTAATCCATTTTAAAATGATTTGCAAAATAGCTAAAAATTAATGGCTAAAATTGTCTTAAGCACCTGCAATGTATCAGTGAACAAAAAAGACATCAAAATTTCCCATCCCTGAATTTTATTGAGGGCACAATAGCAATTAATACATGGAATGAATATACTTATAGGATCCTATAACAGCACCAGAATAAAGATAAAGAAAGGGCTCAAGGCAGAAATGGCAAGCTCAAGTCCAGAGTTCAGGATTAGAATCTTTATGAAAAGAACATCTGAGTACAGACTTGAAGTGTAAAGACTTCAGTGATGTGCATGTCTGCGGAAGAGGATTCCAGGCAGGGGAAAGAATCAATGAAGAGTCTTTACAATATGAAGACACACATGCATAGCTTTAACAGACTTATAATTGTGTGTTCTGCCCCTGTCTTTCCCTCTGAGATTTCTCCAACACTTTGAAATATGAGTTAAATTAACAAGTTTAAGATGGTAAAGCCTGTCATGATTGATGTTAAACCCCACAAGGATGGATCTGCAGCCTACAGCAGGGATCAGGCTTAGTCCACATGCTGGTTACAGACTCAAACAAGCCAGAATGCAGACAGTGTCACAGTTATTAGCACATCTCTGCCTCAGGGAAAGAGGTTTCTGGGTGGAGATCTGTTCAGGCCTGCCTGCCTCTACCTGGCCTTGGCTAAAGTCTTTGGACTTTAGATGTGTAGGGGCACAGGAAGGTGAAAGGCAGGTGCCTGTGGAGGTAGGCCCTTGACCTTAGCCCCTCCCTTGCTCAACTCATCAGGGAGCCTAAGTTGGGTCAGAAGGAGCAAGTTCACAGTGGGAGATGATAATGTCAAAATTTCTCAGAGGATTCAATCATTGTCACACATCTTGCCACACACCAAGTCTGAGCCCTTGGCTGTAGTGCACAAGGAGCAGGTACTGTCTCACCATGGGGAGTTCAACAGTGCTAGGAAGATAAGAAGCAATCATATGGCAGCAATCAACAACTGATTTTCTAAATGTGTATGTCCATAAATTAATGGCATAAAACTCAGATTAAGAAACTCTCATGGATCAGTGAGGGATTCTTAGAGGAGCTAAAGATTTAATAACAAGTGGGAGGTGTGGAGCTGGTAAAGGCTTGCTCAAGTGACTGACAGGGGAAAGAATGTATGTGAGTGGCAGCAGCTGGCAGGGCAAGAGGCTGGGATAACTTACAAAGCTTCCCAAGTACCTGTTGGGCTCCACTTGGTCATACTTACAGAAATAGCAAGGTGTGTTCTGGTGGAAAGAGATTAATGATGCTCTTCAGAGCACCCAGTTAAGTACTAACATCAGGAATTCACCAGTGACTAATGCTTACTCATGTACTGGGCTTCAGTTTCTTTTCCTGTAAAGTTAAGACAATTCACAGAATTTTAAAACTCAGATGAACTAGTTGTCATGGATTCTCTGTGAAGTATAGAGACATGCATGCCATCTCCTCATCACTTAACATCATCATTATGTCACATGTATTGTTGCATCCCCAGAACTTCCAAATTTGAGACAGCTGATAATCTCTTAAGCAAACGGAAATATATTTGGGGACAAATGTAATTTGCTAGAATTGCAATAAATTGCATTAATAACAGTTCATCTTTGCACATCATAGAACAACCTTTTGCTGGAGACAGAATTTCTAGTTTTTTGTGCTTTACATACCTATAACTCAGTCTTTCCTGATGATTTCTTGGGGCTCTATTGAAAGGAAAGTAGGCATGTATGACCCACTTCTGCAAGTGCTATAAAAACTGGTGTACATTTTAGGTGCTCATATAATGGATCACTTAAACAGAGACATTTCTGAGAATGAAAGGTTATGCATTAACCAAGATTATTCCAGGAAAAGTGGGGTGTTTGATCATCCGAGGAAAACACTTTTGTTCTCATGGGTAGAGTAAATATGAACTCTGAGATGTAGATCAAAATTTTAAGACTGTGGTTACAGAATTTTTGCTATGGGTCAGATCTATCCGTATTCTGGCTTTGATAATCCATCTATGGAGAAGCCGTATATCAGGAGAGTTACTTGTAATCAAATATTTCTCTACTTTTTTTTTTATTATTACTTGAAGAACCAAGGATTTCTAAGACCATCCTCTGGACTTTATATTTTAAAGTTTTTATCATATGTCTATGTACTTTGTACTGTTTACATTCTGGTTTTTTAGCATTCAAACTTCCCTTAAACTGGTGAATGATCACAATCATATTTAGGCTTCCATTATTTTCTTTGTTCAAGGTAGAAAAAAAAGAAGATGGCTTTGTTTCCATTTTAAAAATAGAGACATGGGAATGCGACCTGGAGAAGGAGAGAGACAGGAAGATGGGAATGGGAAAGAGAAGGAAAAAGAGCTGTGATATGTACACGTACCAACCCCCACAATGACTGTATTTATTTGGTACTGCAGACATGAGCTATGGTGATAAAATGTAGTGAATTTGAGCTTTCTGGCTCACAGAGGCTCTGACTCAAGTCAGCAAATGTGACTTTCAAATGCCATCTCTGCTTTGAGGGCTCCCCAGTCTGCAGCAGTAGATTAGTTTTAATGTGCCCATCACACATTGCATGAAACTGATGTCTTTTCACCACGAATTTTCCTGTATTGTCAACTTCTAAATGGCAGAGCCATCTGTAAGTCAGCTCTCACTAACTCATTTTGCCTATTTCAGTGGTTTATAGGGGCTTTAATTAACATGGACTTAATGATAAGTCATAATTGTATACATTAATGGGACACAATGTGATGTTTGGATATATGTAAATGAGGTGGAATGATTAAATCAATCTAATTTACATAGCAACACTTTGATTCCTTACCAATTTTTAAGATAGTACATTTGAAATTTGCTTAGTTACTTTGAAATATGAAATGTTATTATTGACTTGAGTCACCCTGCTGTGTGATAGATCTTAAATTTATTCCTTCTGTCTGTCTGATATTTCGTGCCCTTTGATCCACATCTCCCATTTTCCTCCTTCCTACTTTCAACCTATGGTCACATCATTTTACTCTACTCCTTTGAGTTTCCATATATTGAGATCATGCAGTATTCACCTTTGTGAGCCTGGCTTCTGTACTTGCTTAATGAACACACGTTGGGCATGCATACGCATTATGTGGAGATTGCTTTAGTCTCATTGATAGGAGACTATGCTAAGCTTAGAGGTCTCTTTGGAGAGAAGGTTCTGCGTAGCTGAAAACTATCAAGGCCCTTGTATTGAGCAGAAGATGTACCTCTGACAGGGAGCATTGCCACACATTGATGCTATCACTGCATTACCGATTAGCTAAAACTAGTAACGTAAAGAATTTCATGGTCAGGGAAGGCCTCAGAACTCACCAGACACTTAAACGGGGTCTATTAAATGGCTGAATGAATAAATACTGCTACAAAAGAGCAGAAATAAGCAGGGGGTTTAGCTCAGCAGCACAAGTGCCTGCTTGCCAAGCACGAGGTTGTGAGTTTGATCCCAGGTACAAAAAAAAAAGAAGAGAGAGAGAAAGACAGTAGAAATATGATTCTGTGTGGTGAGAAGCCTCCTTAAGTGGGGGTGAGATTTCTCCCTGCTGGAAGGAAGTCAGGGTGATGATTTATCAGAGATATGGGAGAAAGTTAAAACGAAGGGACATAGGAAACTTCCTGCAGATATGAGCATATATGATTCAGGTGCTGTTTTTCAGTTTTGGTTGTTAAAATTGTATTATGAGTACAACTAATGTAGCCTGACCCAGAGACATTTACTCAAAGCTTTTGCATTTACAGTAACTCCTCAAATCTTCTCGTTACTCTTATCTATCTCTACTTCCACCAACCTGGCCTACAACCAGGTAACAATGATAAAAGTGGGGGCAGTAGATGAAAGAACGTTTTTTAGTGGAGGCAAGATAGATTTAACTATTTTTCCCTGAGAATTCTCTCTTTCCTCAGACAGTGTTTATGAGATGGTGGGAAGGCTATGATCTTTTGATATCCAAACAGGATAAGTTGCATGTTAATGACAAATATAAACTATAGTAAGTTATCAAAACTGGATTAGAGAAAAGATACATTATTCACCTCTATTTTACCCCAGTTAAAATATATTGTGACCAACTCCAAAGTCTGATGTCTTTTTTTTTTTCTATGAAAAAACAAGCCTAACACAATTACTGGGAAAAAAAACAGTGGAGAATCATGATGTAATGTCTGACCATTCAAAATTGTTCTGCGTCAAGAAACTGGGAACTGAGACTGAGAGAAGTGAATATTCAGAAGCTTCTCTCTGAGTTTACTAACTTTCAAACTTGCTTTCATGCCTTCATATTATTGCTGTGATTTTCCACCGTCAGTGGATGCCAACATAACTCTGCTTTTCTTACTTGCACTGGATGGATGATCGTTAGATTCAAAGCTTCCATCTTACTTATAAGGACTGAAGTTTATGTCAAAAATGTACAAAATCATGATCAGATGAAGCCTAATATCTGAAGACAATATCTCTTACAAAGATTTATCTCCACAGACCTAAGTCCATCAAGTTTGTGAAATTCTGGCATCTTGTACTCACTACTGAATTACGAGCACATCAGTGATGTGGAGTGGGGTCTGCAGTGATGATTACAGAAGCAGCCTGGGCTCTAGAAAGCTAGACAGGAGCTTAGAAAAGGAAAAAATTTCGGAGTGCAGCACAGCAGAGTATTTCCTTTTCTTCGGAACTGAATCAGTGTTATTTTTCCACACTGTATCCTCATCATTCAGAGAAAATCATGTCCCAAGAGTGAAAACTTTGGGAGTGTCTCTTGTAAATTACTTCAGTAATACCATGACACAAAGGCTTGGAAGCCAAAACTAACCATAGAACACTTGAATGCGTGAGGATCAGGACACAAGTTGTGCGACAGTTTTGTGATTATTTCCTGGAAATATCATGCTATTAAATGCATAAGTATTCGTTCAATCCTTTCGCTAAAATGACTATTTACTATTTATGGCTCCAGCATACCAGTTGAAGTCACACTATCTTCCCTAACAATTATTCTAAGGATGTGATCGCGTGGACAGCTTTCTGACCTCTCTGTTAGTGGACTGCTATAGTGGTCATGATCTTCCTAGCAATAAGGAAGAAGAATACTCTAAATCTGGAAAAAGGACACACTACATGCATGATCTGCCTCGAATCTGCCTTTCTGCCTACTGTCTCTGAAATGTTCTCCATTCAGAGGCTGGATTTTCTCTCTAACAACTTCAGGGGTAGCTCAGGAGTCAAATCCTCCACAGGCCTTCATGACTGTCCCAGTCTGACACAGACAAGTCTTTTCTGGTTTCCTACCACATCTCCAAGTTCTTTTCTCATGCAGTTCACCTCTCTGAATTTTAAACTTGGACTATAGGCATCTGTCACTTCAATTAAAAGAAAATGTCCTCAGAGATAATGCATGCCTGTACTCACAACTTACACAATACAGACTCAATTAATACAAATTTTTAAAAATAAATGATAAATATCAAATGAGACAATCCCATGGCCCCCTGTGATCATCTTCTAGTTCAGGTTTAATGCAGGCACAATCACATCAAAATGTGTCTGAGTCCCTGTCTTAGCACCCAAAATAATCCCTTCTAGTTCTGTAATGACCACTTAGTGCAACGGGAAGGATAGGAATCCTTAGGAAGGTACTTAGGAAGCTGTTTAGATGGAAAGTTCTTCCATGCAGTCAAGTAGGTATCCATTTCTTCAATTTCTTCCCATCCTTGAACAAAAATGCAGAAAGTTTTGCCCTTTGCTACAATCTCTTGTGCTCACTTTCTCTTCCCGTGATTATACATGTTTCAGGTGGTTGTCATTATTATGCTGATGGACTTGGGGAGAGAAAGAGGATAGACCCTAGTGGTAAAATCAAAGTTATTAACACTGACAACAATCCCAGGCTCCAGGAAACCCAACCTGGATCCAGTGCACCGATTCTTGCTGGTTTGAAAGTAGATATTTTCCCCCAAAGCTAGCAATTCAGTATAAAGAAACATAAAAGCAAATAAATAGCAATTAGGCCCACAATGCAAACTCTACACAAAACATGTACAAATTACAGCGAAAATCCGGAGAAAGTACTAATTAACCATATGGAAAATTTACCCAGAAGGGATAATAACTTCTTGAATTGCAGGGAAATGCCTTCCTACAGGATTTCATCTCCCACCCTGCAGTCTAACCTTTTCTTAAAGCCGCTGCCCCTTTCTTCTGATGCAGTACCTCTTACTGTTCCCCTTTCTCCGTTAGCACAGTCCTGACCTTCGACCTCACCTTCCTTACATGCCAGACATGATACTGTTCTGTAAATGCCTTGCATGCCAGCATTATTTCTTTGTCTTGTACATCCTGGTTATGGTTCAGATCTGCATGCTGTCTTCCCACGTCTCAAGTGTTTAGAGGTGGGGCTTTGGGGAGGTGATTGGACCATGAGAATGACCTAGATGACTTGCTGTTAGGTGCAGGGAGGACCTTCCCTGGCTGTCTACTCTGTCAGTTCCTGGCTTCCATGGACTGTGTGTCTGTTTCTCTGCCAGAGCCATCTGCCATACTGTTTTGGCCTTAGAGCCAGCTGACCATGAACCGAAAGTATGAATCAAAATAAATCTCTTCTCTTTTAAGTTGTGGATGTCAAGCATTGTGCCCAGTGACAGGAAAGTGACTAAGATCATCCTACATTCAAGATGACTTTGAGCATGACAGCTTATGATTAGAGAGATAGAAACGCTCTGTATCTCATTAGCATGAAATTGAGAGACTTTTGGTAGATTCCTAATATAGTCCCACTAGAGTCCTCTCATTTGTAGCTAAATACCTATTTCTGTATTCCTTTATTCATTTGGTAAGTTAGTCAATGCATTGGGCGTGGTGGCTCATGCTTGTAATCCCAGAACTCAGGAGGCTGAGGCAAGAGAATCATTGCAAGTTTGAGACCAGTTTGGGCTACAAATGAGCTCAAGGCCAGCCTGAATTACCTAGTGAGACCTTGTCTCAAAAAGACAAAAAAAAAAGAAAAAGAAAAAGTTAGTTAATTATTAGCCACCTATGTTTTTTAATAGGTGTCCTCTACTCATGGAATAAACATCGTAACCAGACCTTAGGCCTCTCTCTCTGTCTCTCTGCCCTTGTCTCTGTCTCTCTGTCTGTCTGTCTGTCTGTCTCTCTCTCCCTTTCTCTCTCTTGCATTTTCTTTCTTTGTGCTCAGTCATGCACAGTATCCAGACGCATGGCAGTCATACCCAGGTGTTTCTTGAGTCTTTCTTGGCTGGCATAAAAGCAGTAAGCAGGTGGGTGTGTGAAATAGGATGAGCCCAAAGATTCATTCCTTTATTTTCTCCTAACTGCTGCAGCCTTCATAAAATCCAGCCCTATAGGTTATTGATTTTCACAAAAAGAAGAAAAACGAGTGGGAGTGGAGAATTATGATGTTATGTCCTAAATGAATTTTTCACGGAAAAAGAAGAAGAAGAACAAAACAACAACACTTCTCTGTCTTGGGCAGTTGGTCAGAAATGAGATTTGGGGAATGGAATAGGAAAGGCAGGAGTGTGTCTGTCCCCAGGGGAGAGCAGGCATTGATCTCGTGGGTGATTGCCCTGACTGCCTTTGAAGCCGAGAATTAGGTTCAATATGTTAGTGCTAACATTTAAGTCCTTCCAAATCTCCAGGGGCGGACTTTGCTTTCTCTTCCTCTCCCTCATTTATGTTTAGGTGAAAACTGCCTTAACCCTTTATCTCCGGTCTCTCTCTTTCTTACACAAAAGCCTGGGTCACAATAAATCCATGAATGGTTCAATGAGAAGTTTGACTTATTATTTTATGAGCAGTGTGAAAATGAAGGCAAACAAAGACAAATATCTAGTCTTGTAAGAATTTGCTTTCTAGCTAAGATAGCAAGAAGAGGCTCGTTCTTCACAGTGGCTGTCGTCTATGATAAACCCCACCTCCACGGCATGGTGCTACTGGAATAATCACCAGAGATGGTTTCAAAGGGCATCTTAGAAGACAGCTTCAGAGACACAATCGGATGTCAAGAGTGAGCCCTGGAACTCTTTTTAAAAAATAAAACCAGTTCTGAAAGCTTGCAGCATCTACCAGATACAATATAAAAAGGTAGGGTTGTGGCAGGCTCCAAATTCGATGGAGCGAACTGTTACAGGTCAAAAACTTAAAACTGATCTGCTAATTTCCATGAATCTAGCCCTAGAGAGAGCGCAATAAGGGAAAAGGTGTAACTGCAAACTTGTAGCATCTTAGAAATCTTCCCCCAAGGGTGTGTCTAACAGTCTATTGATTAGCATTGTGAGATCTGGGATCAGGGAAAGAGATGCAGGAGATGGAAAATTTTCTTGTGGAAAAACAGTTCAACAACTCTCAGCAGAGGAGGAGGAAGGCTGAAGGAGAAAACAAGTCTACCAGCTATTTTGATCCTTTAAAATGCAACCTGTTCACTTAGAAGAAAATCCGATGAGGAAGTTCACTGAACACAGAGATTCTGTTAGCTGAAAAACTTTGACTTGAGCCAAACTAAGCTACTGAATATGGAAAACTGGGGTAATTCATGCCCAAAAGGCAAAAGGTAAATTAGATTTGGCCTGTGGGTGTTTGCAACAGCAAGGTCATGTGGAGCCTGATAATGGCACCAAATTTTTCCCCTTCAGCCTTCTGTGTGAGATGTGCCAGAAATAGCCAGATCATTTCCAGATGAGAAATACCTGAAAATAAGTCAGGAAGAAATGTATACATGAAAACAAGAAGGTATTTTTTTGTACATGTTGGTCTATTCCAAGTTAGGAAGAATCATGTCATTTACAAGGTGGAATGAGATGGAAACTTCTGATTATAGTGATTAAAAAGGTAGAAGAAATAAATCTTCAGCCTCTGAAACCTTGGGAGTAGAAGGGGACTTCACTTATTTATCCATGAGTTTATTCAGCCGCTATTAACTGACTGCAGAGTAAGAGCAGCAGACAGGATTCTAGGATTGGGGGATATAGTTGATCCCAGAGAAGATGAGGTCCCAGATTTCATAGACCTTACATTCTAAGAGAGGCAAGAACAATACAAGAAACAAAGAGAAGAAAGTACTTTTGAAGTTAGAATGACCTGGTTTCAAAACTAAGATTGTGTTGAATGCAAAATTGGAAACAAAGGATCCAGTTGAAAGAGAGGGAATAAAATCCAAAACACAGTAAAGCATTTCCTCTTAAAGTAGAAAGATAGTTTATATATACACACACATGTAGAAACATACATACATGGATCTGTATTCATACACACAGATATGCACATGTAGGTAGATATATATATTTGCATTAATAGATCCATATGTGTGCGCATGTAAACATGCAGACATATATGAACAGACATGGATGTATATAAATGCATACCATGTGCACATGTGTGTCTGTGCATGTATCTCACATAGAGAAAGACTGTAACATTGGTTAACATAGATGAGTTAAACTGGTGAGTCGGGGCCATATGAGGAGTCTTGCTGAATATTTTAATTTTTTCTATAACTAGGCAGGTGGCAGGCTAAGAGTTTAGACATTATAAAGCAATGGTGGTATTTAAAAGGAAAGTGGTGACATGAAAATATCCAGAGTAGATGTGACCATTGAAACCCTTACTT
>RJWT010049404.1:0-11003 GCA_004365215.1 Cuniculus paca
GCCCGGCTAACCATGTGTTTTCTTACTTCTTCAGATAAAGACAAATTTGAGAACTCAGTATTTCCTGTTTACACTGGTTAGATTTTGGAAATCTGGAAATGGAGTTATTGGAATTTCAAGAAAGCTGTTATGTGGAAAAATAAATTCTATGACCTGTGTGCAACACTTGAGGAGGTAGAATGTGAAGGATAGCACAGTTGGTAGTTCTGAAAATGAAATGCTTAAAGTGTGGGATTCTCTGCCTGGCAGGTGGAATTGAAGTCAATGAAAGCACTTGGGACTGCTTTTCCTGCTTAGTTTGGATCATTTTATGTTTGTGACCAGCTGTTTTCAGCTTTGAATTATATGAAATCTGATACAAGAAATGGATGACCTGAGTGCTGCATGTGTTGCTCTCAGACTTTGCCAAAATCTGACAAATTTTCAGCATGCATGCAATAGCAAGCAGCAAAGATCGCATTAACTGTTCAAAAGTACATCAAATGCAAACTTTTACCTTTTAAACGAAAAGTCATTTGTATTATCCATTAGTGTGTTTTTCTTTGAGTAGAAAAAATGTTAATGTATGAATTGTGTTTTTTTTTTTTTAACTAAAGCCTCAGTGTTCAGGTTTAATTGTTGTGCTGGAACTTTGCAATAAATAAGTCAGTTTTGGGTTACAGTTTGAGTGAAAGTTTCACCACCACTGTACTAAGGTCTTTCTGCAAAACCTTGGAAAGTTTGATCTGACAGTTCAGATCAGCAAGGTTAAAGAGGGGAAGCAGAGAGAACTTCAAGGATGGGATACAAGGTTTACAAGAAAGGGGCCAAGTGAGGATGCAGAGGAAGAGACGGAGGCTTGGGAGAACTGATCGACCATTGTCTGTAGGAGTATGTTTAGATTACGATGACTCAGAAAGAAAATAAAGTCTAAATGGATAATCTGAAGCAGGAGAGGAGAGTTGTCCCTTGAGGTGAGGGCTCATTTATGTGCTCTCACAGACAGAAGATTCCAATTGTGCTTAGTGCCAGTGGGCAGCCTCGTTCTCCTCTGTCACTGGTGACTTTGCTGTCACTGCTTTACCCAAATCTAAATTCCAAGGTAATTGTATTACTATAAGGCAAATCATATGTTTTATCATTCATGAAAATACTTGTAATTTTTTAATCAGAAAAATTTGTATATATAATAGTTATATACAAATTATAGTCTTCTGACATATTAACAAATGATATGAAACTTTGAAAATTAGTAAGAAATTTAAAGTATTAATTTCACTTTTATCCCATATTTTTATTTCAACTTATAATTTTTTATTACGTAAACACATTAAGATATTGGGAGGGTTTGTGTATGTAATGTTTTTAAATAAATGAGTGTGCATATACTGAGGACGTTACCTCGTATGTTAAAAATAATAAGCATGAGCGATCAAAACATTTGGAAAAATATTACAGAATTACTCGGGTTCAAGTTCGCATCAGTCTAAGGCATAGCTACTATCTAACATACAGTATGTATAAATGTGATTCGTGTAACTAAAGTAATAGTTAGGTGGGATTCCTCTCCTATGCTCTAGATATGGACTTGAGGAGACAGCTGTAAGTCATAGAACCCTCCTTACTGCCATCACTGTATCCAATGAAAATATAGGTTCATCTTTTCCCATGGAAGGAACAGCCGGCAATTCAGTATCAAATCAGGGATAATACTTCATTTTTCAAGACATATTTTCAACTTTTATTATGAATTTACTGGGACATTATACTCACAATGTGTATGTAAATACTATATAGTATATAACTATATCTATCATCTATAAATCTATGTATCTATTTTGAGTCGAGGATTTACTGCAATGAATGTCTGTTTATGTGTATGCAGTTTCCACAAATAACAACTTTGCCATGTAGTACTTGCTCCAATTAGCCTTACTTTGTTTTAATTGTTTGCATTTCATGACAAATCTCTAACATTATATTTTCTTGCCTAAATTATTTACCATATAGGAATAAAAATAAAAACATCTTTTTATAGAACCTTGTCACCCAGAGCAAAAGTAACAAGAATTTTTTAATGTTACCTAATAGTTTATCGATTTTTACATTTCTTTAATTGTCTCAAAAATTTTGTTTTGGAGTCAGATGTCTTTATTTATTTTAGTATTATCATCTAAATGGGGTCCACACATTTGATGAATATGTGTTTTGCTTTCCATCCCCTTTTGTAAAAAGTGAGGTATAACTGCAATTAACAGTATGAATCCTAAGTGTATATTTCAGTTTACTTTTTGATAAATGTGTACACATTTCAGTTCATCTTTTTCTCCTTACATTCTCATATGAGAGAAAACATGGGATACTTTTTTTTCTGAGTTCGGCTTGATTTTCTTAACTTGACGATCTCCACTTCTATCCATTTTCCCAAAAATGACACGACTTTGTTCGTCGTGGATAAAAAATACTCCATTGTGTCTGTCTCTGTATTTTCTTTATCCATCCACCCACTGATGGGCACCCAGGCTGATTCCATAACTTGGACACTAGGTTTGTCCACAATACATGTGAGTATGTACTCATCTCTTTAAAGTCCAGAGCTTAATTCCTTTGGGTATGTACTGAGGAGTTGTAGAGATGGTTCATATAATAGTTCTATTTTGAGATTTTTGAGTAGATTTCATAGTAATTTCTATAGGGGCTGTACTAATTTATAATCCCACCAACAGTATAAATGATTCTTTTTTTCTCACATTTTCCAGTATTTATTATTTTTGTATTCTTGATGATAACCATTCAGAATGTGGTGAGATGGAATGTTTGTGTAGCTTTAATTTGCACTTCCCTGATAGATTTGTTCATTTAATTATTGGCCATTTATACTTCTTTTGAGAAGTGTATTTAGTTCATTTGTTCATTTATTGAGTGGATTACATGTCCTTTTGGTGTTATATTTTTTTGAGTTCTTTATATATTCTATATGGCAATTGTCTTTTGGAAAAGAAACTGATTGTCTTCCATTTTCTGGACTATTTTTCTCTCTGCTGATTGTTTCCTTTGCGGTGCAGAAGAGTTTAAATTTGATGCAACCCCATTTGTTGATTCTTGGTATTATTTCCTCAGCTAGTAGATCCTATTCAAGAAGTCATTGCCTGCTCCTAGATTTTGAAGTGTTTAATTTGTTTTCTCTTAGTAGTTTGAAAGCTTCAGTCCTTACATTTAGTTTTTGATAGTTTTGAGTAGATTTTTTGTACTTGTTATTTTTATTTCAACATATGAATTTCACAATCTATTCTAAAGCAAATAAAATTTCCACTTTACATCACTGAAAAATTCTCATTGCTATGAATAGCTTTACAATTTTGTTGGATCTAATTTCAGTCTTCTACGTGTAGCTATCTGGTTTTTCCAACACCACCATAAAGAGGCTGTCTTTTCTCCGATTTCTGTATTTGGCACATTTGTCCAGAGTCAGATGACTGTGGCAGTGCAAGTTTATTCTTGAATCCTCATTGGGCTATGTGTCCAGTTTCATTACAATACCTCTCTAATACATTTTGAAAATGGGTTCCATAAGACTTCTCTTAACATAACACTTCTTCATAACATTATTCTTTTTGTTTAGAATTGCTTTGAATTTTTGGACTAGTTTGTGCTTCCGTATGAATTTTAGGATTTTTTTTTCTAGCTGTGTAAAGAATTTCATTGGCATTTTTAAGGAGATTACATTGAATCCACAGATTGCTTTCTGTAACATGACCACTTAAATGATATTAATTCTGCTGATTCATGAGCATGAGGGGTCTTACTGTCATCTAGTGTCTTCAATTACTTTTTTAGTATTTCATAATTTTCTTTGTAGAGATCTTTCACCTCCTTTGTTAGTTTTATTCTTAGGGTGTTTTATTTTTTTAAATTATTATAAATATAATTGTTTTCCTGATTTCATTCTCAGCAAGTTTGTTATCTGTGTATAGAAAAAGTTACTGATTTTTTATCCTACTACTTTGCTGAGTTTGTGTATCCTTAATTATAGAAAATATCATCTGCAAATAGGGATAATTTGATTTCTTCCTCTCCTAGTTGTATGGCTTTTCTTTCTCTTTTATTAAAATAGTTTTTAGTTTTATAGTTTATTAAAATAGTTTTATGAAAATATCAAGTAATATATTGTATAGGATTATCAAGAGTGTACATCTTTGTTTCATTCTTGATTTGAGAGAAATGCTTTCAGTTTCCCCCCATTCAGTATGATGTAAGTCATGGGTAATGTATCCTTTATTATGTGGAGGCAAGGTCCTTCCATACTTCATCTTTCAGGGCTTTTATTATGATGAGATGATGAGTTTTTTGAAAGGCTTTTTCTTTATTTATGAAGATGATCATGTGATGTTTATTCTTGATTTTATTTATGTACTCTATTATACCTATTGATTTGCATATGTTAAAATGCTGCTTTCTTGAAAGAAACCAACTTGGTCATATTACATAGATCTTTTTAATGTGTTGTTGAATTTGGTTTATACTTACTTTATTGAGGTTTCTGTGCCAGTTTTCACCTAGGATATTGGTTTGCATTTTTTTGGTTTTATTGTTTGTTTGTTTGTCTTAGTTTTGTTTTGGAGCCCTTCCCAATTTTACAATCTGGGTGATTCTAGTGTTGAAGAATGAATTTGAAGATATGTCTTCCCTTTTTTATGGCACAGTTTGAGGAGGACTGGTATTTATTTATTTATTTATTTGGCAACTTTGTGACTTTATTTGAAAGTTAGTTCTCGTCCACATTGACTGTCTGGAGATTCTTGAACGTGGTAACAGGGACATAGGTTACCAAAGTATACAGCTTGTTTGGTGAATCTTCATCCTTATTACGTTTTCTGGACAACCGCACACGATGCGATATGGCACATTCCTTATTCCTTTGGCCCAGACAGCTTTGTTAAGCCTGGTGTCAATGTGCACATCTGGAGTCCCCATCTCCTTCAAGGCAAATTTCCGGATCTCCTTAAGTGCCCGAGGGGCACGCTTCTTGAAGCCCCCTCCATGGATGCACTTGTGAATGTTGATCGTATATTCTTGGGTCACCACCTTGTTGATGGCAGAACGTTCCTTCTTCTTCTCGCCACCCTTCCTTGCGGGAGCCATTCTGTCGGGCCCAAATTGGAAAGGAGGCTCGAGAAGGATTGTGGGACTGAAACCCTCGGCTCTGGTATTACTTTATTTAAAGCTCTAATAATATTCATCAATGAATCCCTCTGATGCTGGAAAGACTTTATGACAGCTTCAATCTCATGCCTATTATTGATCTATTTATGATTTTCTATATTCTTTTGATTTAACTACAGTAGGTCATATATGCTTAGGAATTTATCCATTTCTTTTAGATTTTCCAATGTATTGGAATATACATTTACAAGATAATGCCTTATGATCTTAATGATTTCAATTTTAATAGCACCTTTATCATCTCTAATTTTATTAATTTGGGTCTTCTCTATCTTTTGATTAGTTTGGCTAAGGGTCTATAAATCTCGTTTATCTTTTTGAAGAAATACCTCTTTGTTTCATTTATCCCCTGTATTTTTGTTTTAGTCTCTCCTTTGTTAATTTCAGCTCTGATTTTATCATTTACTTCCTTCTGTTGGATTCGGTTTAGCATTTTCTTGCTTTTCTAAGACCTTCAGATGTATCATTAGATTATTTACTTGAAATCTCTCTGATCTTTTGATGAAGGCACTCATAGCTATAAAATTCTCTTTCAGGACTACTTTCACTGTATCCTGCAGATTCTGGTCTTTAGTGTTTCCATGTTCATTTGATTCTAGGCATATTTAAATTTTTTTTCTGATTTCCTCAATGACTCATTGACTGTTCAAAAGTTTATGTTCAATCTCTATGTGTTTGCATACTTTCTGTAGTTTTCCTTGCTGCTGATTTCTAGTTTCATTCCTTTATGGTCTAATAAGATGGAAATTATTTCAAATTTTATTATTTGTTAGGACTTGATCTATGGCTTAAATGATAGTCTATTTAAAGAATGTTCTTTGCTCTATGGAAAAAGGTGAATTCTATAGTTGTTGAATACAACATTCTGTTAAGTTCACTTGATGAATTGTGTAGTTAAACTCTGATTTATTTTGTTAATTTTTGTATTTATGACCTATATGTTAGTAAGGGTAGGGTATTAAAGTCACTTGCTATTATCGTACTTTGGATTGTCCAGTTAGTTTGAGCAGTGTTTGTTTTATGAAGTTGGGAACACTGACTTTTAGCACATATATATTTATAATTGCTATGTCTTATTGGTAGAATACTCTGTATCAATATGTATTGCCTTTCTTTGTCTCTTGTGACAAATTTTGGCCTGAAGCTGACATGGTGTGATATGAATACAGCTTCTCTTGCTTGCTTTCAAGTTCCAACTGCTTCTAATATTGTTTTCTATCCATCATTTTCAGTGCATGTATACCTTGGCAATGAGGTTTATTTCCTGCAGGCAGCAAATAGATGGTACTTGTTTTTATTTTATTTTTTTATCCAATCTGCCCATCAAACTTTTAATTGGAGAATTAAGACCATTTACATGCAAAGTTATTATTGAAATGTATGTGCTAATTCTTGTCAGATTTTTTATTTTTCTAATGTTGATTTTTCTCTAATATTCATTCACTTATCTATTCTTCTGTGCTTAGGACCCTTTTAAGTACCTTTGTAATGCTGGCCAAGTGATCATGAATTCCCTTATTTTTTGCTTATATTGGAAGATCTATTTTCCCTTAGTTTTGAAGAATAGCTTTGCACTTAGGCTGGCAACTGTTTTCTGTCAGGGCTTGAACTACAGTACATCGTTCTGTGCCCTCCTGACCTTTAGAGTTTCTATTGAGAAATATGCTGTTATTCACATGTGTTTGTATTTAAAGGCCACTTAGAATTTCTCTCTTGCAGTTTTCAAAATATTTTATTTGTCTGCACTCTCAGCATTTTAATTACAATATGACATGGGAGGTACTGTTCTGGTCATGTTTATTTGAGGTTCTAATGTCTCTTCTGCATGGATATCCATCTTTTCCAAGATTTGTGAAATTTTCTATTATTTTACTGGATAGATTTTATATGCCTGAAGTTCGTATCTTATCCCCATTTTGTATCCTATAAATTTGTATGTTTAGGGGCTGGGGATTTAGCTCAGTGGCATAAGCATCTTGCCAGGTCATGAGTTTGATCCCCGGCACCAAAACAAACAAACAAACAAAAACAAACAAACAAACCAACAAAAAAAAACCCTTAAATTTGTATATTTGAATTTTAAACCACATCATTGCGATCTTACATCTTTTGTTTGTACTTTGTTAATTATTTTCTTTGTTATTGCTTGAATGTGATAATTTATCACTCTTGTCTTCAAGCACTGACATTCTGTCATTTATTTGTTTTAATTTACGGGTGAGAATTTCCACTGAATTTTTATTAGATTTGCTGCGTTTTTCATTTTTAAGATTTCATTTTTATTCCTTTTAGGATCTCATTCTTCTTATGGAATTGCTGTTTTTACAAACCTTGATTATTCAGTCTTGGGGACTTGCAGGATGCTGGCAGGTTGGTGAGCAGCGGAGTAACAGCCTCTCCGACGTTTGGAATCCAGACACTGGAACATAGCAATGTGAGGAAGAGAAGGAGGGAAGTGGGTCCCGGAGACCCAGCAAAGATTCAAAGTGAGAACTAGAGCTCATGAGGAGAGCAGAGAGAGGGACCACAAACCACAAGAGGGAAGTGGCCAGCAGCACTTTCTCCCTGAACCAGGGCTGGAGGTGTGGGAGGTGCAGCTCGAACCTGCAGAGGTATGGTGAATACTGACCCCAGAGGCCTCCACAGAGAAATCCACCAGTGGAACAGAGCAATGGACCTGGCAGACTTTGTGACTGGACAGTTATTCAGGTTCGGATGACCCCCAGGAGAGGGTGACTGGCCAGTAGCCATTTTGGAAAGGGGCCAACAGAACTCAGAACTCAGGGCAGCTGTGATTTGGCTCCATCTAGTGGATCCAAGTGTCAGAGTGAGGAACTACCGAGTTCAAACTTGCAGGAGGTCAGGGAGGTAAATTCAAGCCAGCAAGCAGGGAGCCAAGTTTAAACTGGCTGGGAGTCAAGTTCAAGCCGGCAGGAGATACTCAGAGTGTTGCAGGCTGAAAAACTTGGATCCCAGCCTCACAGCCAGAAACCGGAAACAGCCTGAACTCCAGTGGAACTAAAGGTCCAGGTTTGCTGAGATTATCCACCAATGCCATAATTCTACTGCTTGCTTGCTGGGATCGATCGACAGGGATCTGGGCTCTGTCTTCCTCCTCTGTCAACCAATGACAGCAGAGACCTGCCCTGAATTGGACATTTTGTTTTTCTGCTTTTCTTCGTTTCATTGCTTTTAAATTTTTTCTGTATTTTTTTCTTTTTCTTGATTATTTGTTCTTGTTTTTATGCAAGTGAGAATACTGTTTTCTAGCTTTTTGTTGTGGTGAATGTTTTCTTCTGTCCTTATTTCTGTTTCTTTTTTCTTTCACACTGGTCTTCTTCACAAGTTCCCAAAGCTTCTGTAATCTTCCTTTGTCCTCCAACCTTGCTTCTAATTCCTTTCTCTTCTGCCTGTTTTGTCCCCCAGTACTTTTTAAATTTTCTCCTCTAAGGTAAAATCATCACTTTGAGGGGTATTTACTGTACACAATTTTCTGTTTTGTTTTAGATTTGGTTATATAACTACAAATCCTGTTCATATGATTAAAGGTGGCAAACAAACAGTTTATCATTTTCTAGGGTGTGTTGAATACCATTATTACTGATTGCGCTACTTTAGCCAAGGTGACATAATTGTTCTAATCAGTTGTTCTTCCTGGTATGCTAAGACTGAGATTGCCTAAGGGTCATAAACAATACAGTAGGCCAGTGCCTAAGAACCATGGGCTAGGCCAAATAGGCAGTAAGTTTTCACCCCCAATAAATTGAAGTAGCATCTTGCAAAGGACTCAAAACCCAAAAACTATCTACGCCTGGAAGATAACTCTGAGAAGTTGTCACTTTCTAAGGGGTCTTGATACTAGCAATAAAGGTAGCTAACATAAACAATTTACAAGTATCAATGCAGGAGATACAAGATCAATGCAGACTTCCAGCTTGCCAAAGGTGCAAACCCAGGAAGCAATGAGGTGAAACAATGTCACCCACTTGAACTCTCTGAAGTCACCCACTTGGACTCTCTGAAGTGGTAACAATGGAAGTAACAAAGCAAAAAATGAGACTCTAGAAAAAATCAAATCAGAACAATTTCTCAGATAACTTCAGAAACGATGACCATTATGAAAGGCATGATTAGTGAATCTAGAGAAGATATAGATTAAAAATAGAGGAGGTTAAGAAAAAGATGGAAAACATGAATGCCTGTTATGACTTGTGTCTGGATGTCCTTCTGAAGCCTCATGCAGTTATAGGTGGGGCTTTTACAAATGTGGCTGAATCTAGAGTGTATGACACTGGAATTGATTCATGATGCAGTGCTAGGCTCAAGGGCACTAGGATTAAGTGTGTGAACGCTGCCAGTCCTAAGTAGTCTGGATAAGACAAAAAAGTCACAAAGATGCTGCTAAGGTCCCTTGCTTGCTTGCTTTTGCTGTCTTCTGCTTCCCATAAACTGGTTCTACTCTGTGATGCTTCTCTATTGAGTCACCCTGCCTTGAAGCCAGCTGATTAGGTACTGAAACCTCTACAAACTATGAGCTAAATAAATCTTTCCCTCTTCAGTTTTGCGTGTTGGGTATTTTGTCTCAGCAACAAGGGAAAAGTAACTAACACAAAATTTGTTACCAAAGGAGTGGGATTGTTGCTCTGACTATACCTGACCATCACGTTCAGGAGCTCTAGGAACTAGCTCATGGGAAGGTTTGGAGATGTGAGCTGAAAAAATAGAGCTGGAAGGACTTAGGTGGTACTTGATGGGAGATTCTGGTTAAAGCTCAGAAGACCAGAAGACTGATAGAAATTGTCCTTGTAAAGACCAGAATCAGGAGGTTTCTGCTGGGAAGAAGGGTTACATTGGCTGTTGGACTCCAGATGATGTGTGCTATACCTTGGCAGAAAGTTTGTCTGCATTTTGCTCATGTCTAGAGACTTTGCCTGAGACTCAGATTAAGGGTGGTTGACTAATTGTGCAAAAAAAATTTCAAGCTAGTCTAATGTTGAGGCAGTGGTGTGGCTACTGCTGGGAGCTTTTAGGCAGATTTATGTTTAGAATCAAGAGCAAAGAATCCAGAAAAATGATGTAAAACATTTTGAGTTTGGCCAGAAAGGAAGCTCCAGGAGAGCTGTGGACTGCAGAGACAGAGATCTTGATTGCTGAGAAGGAACAGAAAAATAAAAAAGATGGCCTGAGGTCATCACAAGAAGCAGCAGGCCTCCACCCTTTACAGCCTCAAAATTGCAAGAGTGAAAGTCTTTGCTTTGAGAAGGAGCCTCAGGACATTGTGTTCCAGAATGGCCGTGGCCTACAGAATTTGTTCCTTGGGATTGGGTTCAGAGTGTTCAGTGATCCAGGCATTTGACTTCTATAGCCAGGAGAGAAGAAAGCCTGGATGCTACTTCAGCTGGAAGCAGACCTTGGTGGCATCCATGTGGTACTGGTTTTAGGTGTATACAGAATGCAAGAGTTGTGGTGTCAGGAAGGCTACCACGCAAATTTCAGAAAAAGGCCTGGGAGACCAGGGAGTGTGACCCTTAGAGGGCAATGTGGAAGCTATGAATGTGAAGCCAAAGGTGTACTGGAGACCTCAGAAGTTTGGTGAAGCCAAGAACATGAATTATTTGAGAAAAACTGCAAGGAGGGAGCTGAGTTAGCCCAAGAGAGAAACCATGGGATTTACAATCACATGCAGTGCTGAAGGGGCAGAGTTACTCAAGCCTTTTGGAGTTCACATCTTGCCACAGATTACCTTGGATGCTACATATGGAACTACAGGACTTAATGTTTGCCCTGCTGGAGTTTGAACT
>RJWT010049405.1:0-11010 GCA_004365215.1 Cuniculus paca
TGAGTGCTGGTCTCTCCGTGCCCAATCTTATCTCTTTCCTCTCTTTTCTCTGCGCCGCTCATGTTTATCTAGCTGCCTCAGATTGAGTGAAAAACAGCTCAATCAGAATCTACTAAAGATACTGTCTACTATCTCAACTCTCCAAAGTTTACTATGTTTATACTGTCCTTTGTGCTTATTTGTGGGGTAGCTGAATAAAATTGGGCAGCTAACTTTCAGTTACACGTGCCTCCTATATTAAACAGAAAATAAGCAGTTATTGTAAATTGACTTGCAGACAAAGTAGGAACTGCCCTGCATGTTTTTGTAAAGAGATGACATTTTCCAACCAAGCACAGGACATCCAATTTTCTGTCAGTCACGCCATTGTATAAAGCAGAAAAACTGAAGGGGAGAAATGATTGTTGTGCACAATTAATTGCTTTGCATGGTCTCATCTGAGATAATTGGTGTAAGGATCTTGACTTTTTTATATTTGGAAACAAATAAAAATGGAAACATGAAAAAAAAAAAAAAAGAATCTTCTGTCCAAAGCCAGGTGTGGTGGTGCACGCCTGTAATCCCAGCACTAGGGAGGCTGAGGTAGTAGGATCGTTGCAAGTTCAAGACCATCCTGGGCTACAAAGTGAGCACATGATCAGCCTGAACTGCATAATGAGACCCTGTCTCAAAAAAAAAATCTGTCCAAAGCATAAAAAAATAAAATTAGGGTTCAGCGAACATCGGTGATATGTACAAAAGACACAGCTGAAGGTATCTTAGTTAATACTTATAATTACATAATTTATACACATATAAGACATATTTTACATCTCACGAAGGAGTCTGACTTCCTGATATCGGTAATCACATAGAGATCCCTTTATTTTTTAGTATAGTATTAGAGAAGTACTTAGTGTCTTAGATGCAAAGCCCATGAAATGGAGATAAACAGAAACAAAGGAGAGAAGCGAGTGATACAGTATGGCCCCTCGGGGCAGGAAATCAGCCATTATCAATTCCTGGCTTCTAGAGTCCGTCTTTGAGGGTATGCACCTCTGGGATCACAGTCATAGAGAAATACCTGGAGCTGTGGATATTCAGTCCCAGGAAGAAAGAGACAATAGACGTCAGCCTGTGACTACTTCTTTCATCAACCCTGCCCCAGGCAGGAAACAACACCTGAGCTTCCTCTCAGAGATTATTCTTCTGCAGCAGGTGACTGTTAACTCCATTAATCTGTCTGCCCTTCCTGAGGGCAGATTTCTACTTTTGATATCTAGGTGAGATGCTGAACATCGTTTCTCTTGAAGCCTACCAGGCCACAAGAAAGTCTTTTAGCTAATGCTTTGGATAGGTGGGTAAATGTGTTACTAGCTTTTCATCCTTGGAAGAAATGAGGAGGGTTAAAAAGAAGCTATATAAATGTTGGGAAATGAGTCCCTCCTGTCACTGTGTCTTCATCCAATCTCTTGATATTTACACTAATATGCACCAATTTTTATTCTGCTGGTCTCATACTTTGTCAAAGGACAGGGCCCATTTCTTTCAGATCAGAAACCTACCCTTTTTAAAATATAGTGGCTAGTATAAAATATTCTGAAAGATTTGAATTATTGTAAAAAGGTTGGTGAGGAGTTTTGGAGCATATCAGTTGTAATTCCATAACCACGAACCAGAGACCATGTGGCCTTTACAAGAGAAATTTATTTTTCACAGTTCTTCAGTTTGGAATCCAAAGAGTCCATTTGTTCCCCAGGGAGTTCTTGGTCCCAAGTGATGGTGACAAATGCTGCTGCTGCTGTCCATAATTTTATTCTTTTCACCCCATCTTTTTCCATCAGGTTCTTCAACAATATGAATGTTAGAAATCAAACAGTTATCTCAGAATTCCTCCTGCTGGGACTGACAGATGATCCAGACCTGCAGCCCCTCATCTTCAGCCTGTTCCTATTCATGTACCTGGTCACCTTTCTGGGAAACCTGCTCATCATCCTGGCTGTGAGATCTGATTCCCACCTCCACATCCCCATGTATTTTTTTCTCTCCAATCTGTCATTTAATGACATCTGTTTAAGCACAACCACAGTCCCAAAGATGCTGGTGAACATCCAAACACACAGTCACAGTATCACTTACACAGGGTGCCTCTCTCAGCTCTGCTTTTTCTTGGTTTTTAGTGGTTTGGAAAACTGTCTTCTTGCAGTAATGGCCTATGACCGCTATGTGGCCATTTGTCACCCTCTGAGGTACACAGTAATCATGAGCCCCCGCCTCTGTGTCCTGCTGGTTCTACTTTCCCTGCTCATTAGCTCTGTGCATGCCCTGCTCCACACTCTGATGGTGCTGCGGCTATTCTTCTGCACACAACTAGAAATCCCTCATTTCTTCTGTGAACTTGCTCAAGTCATCAAAATCACCTGTTCTGATGCCCTCCTCAATAACCTCCTGGTATATGTAGTGGCTGGCCTATTTGCTAGTGCTCCTCTTTCTGGAATCATTTTCTCTTATATTCACATCATGTCCTCTGTCTGGAGAATGCCATCATCTGGTGGAAAGTATAAAGCCTTTTCCACTTGCGGGTCTCATCTGTCGGTTGTCTCCTTGTTCTATGGAACAGGTTTTGGGGTGTACATCAGCTCTGCAGTTATGGAACCAATCAAGAGAGCACCAGTGGCTCCAGTGATGTATTCTGTGGTCACTCAGATGCTGAACCCCTTTATCTATAGTCTGAGGAACAGGGACATGAACAATGCTTTGAGGAAACTCATCAGTAAGATAACCTGTGTTGTATGACAAGCTGTCATTATTTTTGGACTTGCATTTCTAGAGTACAAAGAAAATGATAGGATTCCTGGTTTGCCAGCATACTGAGTCCTTCTCTCACTGTACTTGTAAATAGAGTCATGAATAATCAGATGCATTTAATTTGACTTAAATCCTAAAATTGCTTGTAGTCTAACAATGAAATTGAACACATGATTTCATATTCTAAACACAGTGTCTTTGCTCAAGTTACACAGAGGCAGAGCCTGAAACAGGGCTTCTAATTTTAGCAATTTTTTTTTGATGGAGGTGCAGTTTTAGAAGGTGAGTTGAGAAGATGGGTAGGGTAGGAATAGTATTTAAGCAAATCTGTGTTTGTATATACAAAATGGTTTCCACCTGGTTGTATGGTTAGGACTATGTGAATTTCATTCTAGAATGAGCCCTACTTTTAATATTTATAACCTATGAAGCAGACACTGAGCAGTGCTACACGTATGTATAGCCTTCATAGAAACAATAGTATACATCATATTTAGGATTATTCTAAAAATTTCAGAATTATCTGATATCAGTGGTTTGAAATAATTGTGTGATCTTTGAAACTGATTAGTGAAGATGCTTGTAGTTTTGTTAAGAAAAAAACCAACGTTAATAAATTCAAATAATAAAGATAGGTACTTTCATTACAAGGACTTCAGAGGTAAGGAATGTATTAGAACATAGAGCTGGCTTTCATTCAATTCTCTGTGAGGTGTCCTCAGCCTAGGTCATTAATGATTGTACTAAATGCTGGTGTTGTGCCAGAGACAGAAAACTCAGGACCCTCCCTTTGGTGCACTGCTATTTAATATTTTCATGGATTCATCAGACTTCATCTCTGTATCAGACTGAAAGTCCCCTTCACAATATATCCTGATCCTGTACCAATAGTAGATGATTATCTTATATGACACATGGGTCAATCCTGCTTGTGTGGGAAGAGGGGATTTAAGAGGAAATTTCCTAGATTATCTGAGAGGGCTCTAAATATGATTGTGTTTCATTATATGACAGACAAGAAGTTAGAACACACTGAGAAAGTAAGGATGCATTATAATTGTGGAGACAGAATTGATTCAGCTGCTATTGATTACTGGTACTGTGTAGTGCCAAGCAACCAGGGAGAGGATGTTCTGTCTTCCATTTGGCTACTCCATTTTGTTTTATATCAGAGTCATGCACTCTGCTTCAAAATGAGCTGTTTCAAAAGCCTACAGCAATAGCCAGGCATGGTGGCACATGCCTGTAATACCCAGAACTTGGGAGGCTGAGGCAGGAGGATTGTGGCAAGGTCTAGGTCAGTAGGGGCTACATAATGAGTTCAAGGCCAGGCTCCACTACAAAGCAAGACCCTGTTTCAAAAAAAAAATTAAAAATCAGTCATTAACATTTCTTCCTATAACAAGTGTGGCCATTACATTATCCCATACTCATCATGCTGTATTTGATAAGGATGATGTACATCGCCAGCTCAAGGACACAAAGAACTTATGGACCTTCCTTATTCTCTCTAACATTCTCTTCCCATGCATACATGCATCATCTACAGTTTTTTTTTCAGGGGTCCTTACAAAGAATCCCATAGGCCTCTCTCTGGGAACTCAACCACTGTTCCTTGTCTTGAATGCAAGAAATCTCCTTTTTCCTTGTTCTGATCTTGGTAAATTCTTTTACTGCCTGCGTCTCTAGACACCATTTCACATGGTAAGTACTTGAGCACTTTGCCTACAAAACTGGCATTTTTATTAGAGTCTAATGCATTTTAATCACTTTCATAAATAAACCTACAGACTTACTGCAAAACTGTGCTGCCTTTGACCTTTTAAAGGTCAAACTTACTAAATGTCCTATCTCTTGTTAGTTTGCACCATAATTATGCCATCAGGCTTAAATGTTCCTCATTTATTTTCAATGTTTTTTTTTGCGGCACCAGGGATTGAACTCATGACCTTGCACTTGCCGGGCAGGTGCTTAGACCACTGAGCTAGATCCTTAGCCCTGGTGTTTTTGAGACAGGGTCTGACTATGCCATTCAGGCTGGCCTTGAGCTCGCTTTGTAGCCCAGGCTGGTCTTGAACTCACAGCGATCCACCTGTCTCAGCTTCCTGAGTGCTGGATTACAGGCGTGAGCCACCACGCCTGGCCTTTTTTTTTTTTTGCAGCACCAAGGATTGAACTCAGGACCTCATGCTTGCCAGGCAGGCGCTTAAGCCATTGAGTTAAATCCCCAGCCCTTGTCTTTTAGAGACAGGGTCTCACTATGCCATTCAGGCTGGCCTTGAGCTCACTTTGTAGCCCAGGCTGGTCTTGAACTCACAACGATCCTCCTGTCTCAGCCTCCCGAGTGCTGGCATTACAGGTGTGTGCCCCCAGGCCCAGCTATTTTCAATGTTTTATGTTTTTATATTATGTGTATTAAAATAAAGAGATTTCTGGTGTTGATAAAATTAAAAAAATTTTATATTAGTACATGTTTGCCATACATAATGTTTTCATTTCTTGTGTAGGGTTGGTATATGTACGTAGTATGTTAATGAAATGTTCATAATTACTTTTCTGTTTGAATATTCTCCTGTATATCTTTTGAAACATAGTTTTATATCTTGGATGCAATTACTGGCCGTGACAGAAAAACTTGTTGTACTGTGGTATTTCTAAAAAGTTTTCCTAAGTAGTTGAATCAGTTACCTTCCTATTAGATATTGCTATTGTTCAGCATCATTTCTCAAACATTTTCACTTATTCTGACAATCTAATGCTTGTAAAATAACACTTAATTCACACTTCTTTTATTATGAGGTTGAGAATCACTTCACTTATTATTGCTGTTTATTTTACTTTCTGGTGATATAAGCTTTTATAACATTTCTTTTGGGTTGCTTATCTTTTAAACAAGTTCATAATATTTCTTTCATGTGATCAGAATAGCAATTTTTGGATTTTGCACAAATTGCTAATTCAGTCTTTAAAAATGAATCTCTTTTTGCATGTGCTTTATAGTACTTGTTAAGTGCTCAAAGTGCTTAGTTTTTCTTTTTTCTTTTTTTTTGTTTTTTGTACCAGGGATCAAACTCACAACGTTGCACTTGCCAGGCAGGCGCTTGTGCCGCTGAGCTAAATCCCCAACCCCAACACAGTACTTAACTTTAACTTGGTTTAATTTGTCAAGTTTTTTCCCCAGTCTAAGCTTACTAGGTATGAATAATGAGACCCCTATTTGCCTCTTTAAAGGTTATTCAGTCTTGCTTTCTCAACTGAAACTGAAGCCATCTTAAGTTTATGTTTTACTTTCGATGTGAACCAGGAAGCAAATTCATTTTTATTTTTTATCATCTTTTATTAAATCATTCATTTATTCACTGTAATGCTAATTCAGCAGCAACACCACTGTTCACTTATGAGTGGGTATTGTTCTGGACTCTTTTCTGAACAAGAGAATGATTGTATCTATCTCTATACTAATTTCATGTTTTAATGATTGTAGCGTATCAGTCATCCAAAACTATATTTGTTGTAACAACCTTAAAATATTTTCAGTTATCATCACAGTCACCTTGTAGCACCAATTACTTTTTGATGATTTGCAATTTTTTTAACCATATTGATAACCAAGATTCACAATTCCCAACTATGACATGTAATATGTGTTTGTATGCTTATGTGTGTATATATGCTAATGTATATCTACACACATTTACCTGTACATATTACATGTGTATATATATGTACATACATGTATATGCTGCTAGTTTGAATGAAAACTTGAAACCAAAATTCTAAAAAAGAGTGAAATATCAATTAAACATTTAGCCAATTTTGATCACAAAGAACCTGATAAGCAAAAAGAGATTCAAATTTACTGATTCTTGCATCAAGTTATCCCCCAATGATTGCATTTTCATGTGCATTGACAATACTACTGCCTGAATTTATTATACATAATAAATTATATATAGGTTATATATATTTATGTGACTCTATCTGTAGCTCTCTGCTATTTTGAGTTGAAAGGTGGTGATGGTTTTCGGATATTATACATAAGGGTAGATGTGATTCTAAAGATGCCTAGGAAAGAGTACTTGAATTTATTAGAGAAGAAGGGTGAGCTTTTGTGATGGGCAGGAGTGGAAAGGGGTGGATGATATCTCAGGATGAGGGGTCAGGCAAATTCAGGTTGGAAAGAGTAATTATTAATTATTTGAATTAGTGTAGGTCCATAATACTTACCCAGCATAAGAGTCATCTCAGAATGGGTCCAAGGCCTGAGATTATGGAGCAATTAAAAAAAAAAAGATAGCTTCTCTTTTCTGATATGTGGTTTGCTTTGTAGATGAGTATCTAAAATAAGTTACAGTGACAAGATTCCTGTTGAGTCCAAATGCCTCACTGTTCCACTACTATATTCTTCTAAAAGAGTGAGTGCATAATGACCACATGCATTTTAATGCGTCTTGAAGTTCCGCCTTACTTTATCTGTAACTATGATATTTTACACGTGTTTTCAATTCTAGAAACACAATCTGCTTGCTCAGGTTTTATGGAACAGATTCTGAGGCAGGAATTCTAGCTTTTGTTTTGTTTTGTTTTTAGCAATTTTTACTGTGGTACACTTTTAGGAAGAGACAAATTGAGAAATAGTTAAGCTGTGTACATTTCTAACATACCTCCCACCTGGTCATATGGTTGGAGCCATGTGAATTTTAGCATCGAGTTAGTTTTACTGTGACTCAAGGGAACAGGGACATTTTTAGCCTCTGAAACAATTGCTGAAACATATTAGTGGTCAACTGCAGCCTTCTGAGGGACTAAGCACTCACTGTTTTCTGTGTCATCTCCTATAAAGTTAGTTTAACTAGTGATATCAGTGATTTGAGATGATTATAAGACAGTTGCAATGAAGCTGCTTTCAGTCCTGACACAAAAATGTAATGTTAATGTATCTACCAATATAGAGAGGAATAGATTCTCTAGAGAGGGAATAGATTGGGGCAGAGCAGGGCTTCCACCATTCCTCTATGAGGTGGTCTCTTCCTAAGACTGTTTCCCATCCAGGTCACTTGGTGATAGCAACAGTTTCAAGTGTTGTACCTGAACAGAAGGCCAGAGACATAAAAGTGTCTTTTTTTATGTCAGTGATAACTAACTTCTCTGTGGATCAATCAGACAGAATCTCTTTAGAGAACTGAATGACAGCCCTCAAAATAAGGTCCAGTACCAATTCCAGTAATTTGTGATGAACTCATAGGGGTCAATGTTACTTGCTTTAGAAAGGAGGCTTTCCTGAAGAGAAAATTTTCCTGGATTATTTTCGTAGATTTTCAGAGCAATCATGCTTTCTTGTAAGACAGAAGGTTCAGGGAAAAGAAGGAAGTTTCTAACTGTGAAGATACAAATTGCATTGTTGCAGCCAGTATTTGATCATTTGTGTCCTACAAAACTGTGATTTTCACAGGAATCTGGTACATTTTTTTTTTATCATCCCTGTAGCTCTTCCTGGGCAATTTACTACACACATATGCTTCTTTTTGACTGTGTTGAAGTTCAAGTTTAATAAATAAATTCCATATCCTCTGTTATTATTATCCTGTGTTTCAGAATTCATCATGTTGTGGTTAGCAGTTTCACATTTATCCTCTAATTTCATATTTATGTGTTGTGATAGTAAAAACGAGAAGCACTTCTGATAATGATGAAATTCTGGTTTCTATTTTTTTCCTGTTGTACATAAACCAGTTTTAACATTTTCCCTCCTTCCTGTCTTCCTCCCCTTCTCCTTTCCCCTCCTCATCTAATACTGGGAATGTCACCCAGGCCCATTTACGTACTAGGCATGCTCTGTGGCATTAAGCTACATATTTAACCTTTTCTATTTTATTTTGAGGTGCCAGGGCTTGGCATGGTGTGGGGGAGTGTGAACATGATCTTTTAGGATTGGCAAGAAAGGACTATTTTTCTTTCCTTGTCTTTCCTTCTGTAGATTGGAAGTGGAAAGACAGAAGAAGATTTAGTGAGCCCAGCGGGTGAGTTGAGAAATGTGGAAGACTTAAGGACGCTTTCTCTGCCTATCCAAGTGTGTCTTATGGTGGGAAACCCCTGAACCTAGTGAGACCTTGTGACTGCTGGGTGGTGAAAGGGCTGGGTTGGTTAGTGTAGGAAACCAGGATTAAACAAAACTTCCAGCATCTGTGTTTATAATTAACTTGATAAAGACTTAAAAATAAATAAATCAATAAATCTGACCCTGGAATAAAAATAAAAACAAAAACAAAAACCCTGATGTGTTATGTCTCAGCTTCTCAAAAGGCTAAGGTAGGAAGATCTCAAGTTCAAGGCCAGCATCGGGAACCTAGCAAGACTCTGTCAGAAAATAAAATTAAATTAAGGGCTAGGGACAGAGGTGTAGAGTGTAGAGTGTAGAGTGTAGAGCGGTAGAGTGCACCAAGGTTTAATCCCCAGTAACACACACACACACACACACACGTACACACACGTACACACATCTGTGCTTGAAGCTAAGATACTCTAAACGTGAAGAACCCAAGACGTTCTATTTATGTGCACCTGCTGTCTCCACGTGTCTTCATTTGGAACTGTACCGATACAGAGCCGGTCTTGGACAAATCCAGACCACAGCACCAAGGCGCAACTGTGAGAATAGCCTGGACCTTTCATGACATCCCAAGTCTACTTAGCTGAGAACAGGCCATCTATGAGTATGTCAGTGTGGTGGGCAACCTGTAACAGGGCTAAAATCACTAAGACCCTCACCTCCTAACATTTACTTCCTGTGAAAGCTCTCCCTATGCGTGTGACTTTACAATAGATTACAGAATGCAGAAAAAAGTTTGGGGTGTCACTTCTGGTACGAGATTACAAAGACTGTGGCCTTCGTTTTGTTTATTCTCTCTTCCTCCACCTCTTTCTTCCTTCTTTCCCCCTCTTCCTTGTCTCCTAACTTTCCTTTTTCTCTTTTTCTTTTTCTCTTCCTCCTTGTCGTTTTCATTTTCATTTTCTTCTCTGTCTCTTCTCATTCCTCCTATCTTTTTGTATTTTATGTGGAGACCCATAGGGCCAGAAATTGCCACCTTCCACCAACAGAGAGCTAAGGTCTGCTTGGAATGCTGTTGAGAGCAAATCCTCCAGCCTGGTTAGGATTTAGCTTTCCTTCAGCTCTGGCAGAGGCTGTAGGGTATGTGACACTCAAAGTCAGAGGCACCCAAATCAGCCACTCCCAGGTTCCTGACTTACAGAAACTATGACAAATGAATTGTTAACTGTTGAAAGCTGATTTATATGTTGAGTTTATAATTCTTGTGTGATTTTATTCCAAGATTGAGACTCTATCTATCATCTGTCCATCCATCATCTATCTATGTATCTCAGAGTGGCCTCTGAAAATGTATTTAGATGATAATATTCCTCGCTTTGCATGTGCGAAGCCCTCTTTCTGTCACACTGCCCATTCTCTGAAATACTTCGTTCTTAGCTAGATTCAGACCCCAACTCATAATCATGTTCATCAGAGAAGACCTGAGCAGCTCCAGATTAAAATACCTGTCCATTTGTCTTTTTCATCACACTCTGAATGATGTTGTCAAAGTCCTTCTTGCCATTGGCAATTATTGAGTCCATTTATGTATTTCTTTATTGTCATTTATTTCCCAGGAAAATTTAATCTGGGAATATGTATTTCTTATGTACAGTTTACTACAGACAATTTTCAGCTTATGATGGACATACTTATGATTTTTTAGCTTTTTGGTCTTGTGAAAGTGACATATATTTGGTAGAAATCATACTTTGAAATTTCAATTTTGTTCTTCCAAGCTTGTGATGAGTGTTATGATATTTTCTATGACAGGCAGCAGGGTTCAGTCTGAACTGCCAGTCAGTCATGCAACCCTGAGAGGAAAACAAGTAATTTCATACTTTACAGGATTCTGTATTCAATAAGCTGTATGAAATAGTTATCAGCTTATTAAAATTGGCTTTCAGGAACTGGAGATGGAGAGTTCTGGTCTGGTATGCACATCACCCTATGTACCATTCCCAGTACCCCACAAAAATTAGCTTTGCATTAAGTCATCTTGCTCAGCTACAGGCTAATAGCAATATTCTGAACATGTTAAAGGCAGGTAGGATAAACTAGAATATTCAGTAAGTTAAGTGCATTTTTCAATTTCTGGTAGGTTTATCAATCAGGACATAATGTTATTGCAAATT
>RJWT010049406.1:0-11003 GCA_004365215.1 Cuniculus paca
CGGTGGAAGTGCCTAGGTCCTGCTGGAAGAGACTGCGGCCTCAAGCCACCAGCTAGTGCCCGATGAATTTCCAGCAGCAGCGCAGACTGCGCCTGACCCCGGAGGCAACCACAGCCTTTCCGCTGGGCAGGAAGAGCATCCTGGGATGACGCAGGGAAAATGCATGGAAATAACCTCCATGCCAGAATAACGCTTGCCTTAAAACAGGACAGAAATGGGTGCGAGCCTCGAAGTCAGAGCTGAATGCCTCCTAAACATGACCGAAAGCAGATGATGTCAGCTTACTTTGTAACAGAGAAAAGCAACAAAGAGAATTTTGAAAGAACCCCTTTTTAGGTAAGATGAAAGACAATGGCAAAAGAGGCTAATTGTGTGTGAGGGGATGCGTGGTGTGTGGGTAGTGTGTACAAGATGATCAGGTTTTGGGGAATTAAAACTTATTGTTATATAGGGAAGAATGCGGAAACATATTTACATTGGTCGCAGAAAGACGCTCCTGAAGAAGTTTTTAACTTCATAAAAATAAGACAAAACAATCAAGTATTAAAGCTGTTTATAAAGTGGTTGACATTAACACTAGGTCAGGGACGCACAGAATCCTGACAGACGTTTTGGAAATGGCACTGGATTGCTTAGTGGAAGAGGTCTTGCTTCCCAAGAAGGCAAAACATAAACATGGGCACAGAAGGACCGTGGCGGCGGTAGACTGAGGCACAAAGAGGAAGAGCAGGGAGCGACCTTGGTCTTCCAGAAGAGGGAGAAAAGGTGGACTGGAGATAACCATTACGAGCTCCTAAAATACTAACTAGGATGTAGACAAAGCAGCCAGAAGAAGAGAAAAAAGTAAACAGGCATGTAAGACTTGAGCAATGTTCTTAATTAGACATGTGCGTATGACGACATGTATAAATGTAGGTAGGTACACATACATACTTGTGTAATAAACCCAAAGGACAAAGTGAAAATACAGAGAAAATGAAAGAAGAAACCAAGAAAAGGGGATTAACTTCTGATTAAAAGTTGAAACAAAATAGACAAAGCTAAAAATTATTAAAATATTTTTGAAAGTGGAGTAATAAAGTAATTTAGAAAAAAATCAGGAAAGTCAGAAAAAACAAACACAAAACTTTACAAATCTATGAACTACAAAAGAAATAGGCATTCCCAGTAATAAAAAATATATTTAAGCACATACTTTAAAAATCTCAATGCAATAATAGTGTGAAAATCTTCATTTACAATGGTGATTCACATATAGTATCTTCTTAAAGGTTATTGCTTTCGAAATCACAAAGGCCCATTAACCCCTGTGAAATACAGTCTGTTACAGAAAGGTAATAATTAGTATTGCATTTTTATCCTACACCTGGATACCTTAGTTAGGATCATATTGAGTTTTAAAATAAAAAAGAAAATCATAGGTTAATTTCACTTTTGAATTTAAATTTAAATTGCTAATCTATTTTTAATATCTTCAGATGAGAGAGGGTGACAAAATAGATAAGTTTATTCAAAAGATGTAAGAGAAACTCTAGTATCAGAAACTGAATGAAATTTAAAACAGTGATAGATTAATAAATTTCATGATTATGTCAGTTGACACAAGGAAAAGGGCTTATAAAATCAATGTGCTTTATGATAAAATAGCATATGAACAGAAGGAAATTTACTTCATAAAGGTATTCACCAAAACGTTACAGCAAGAGCCTCAGATAAAACATCTCAGAGCTAGGCACACCTTTTGAAAACAAGATTAAAGTGTACTTATCATCAGTGTTACTTTTCAGGATGAAATTGATGTCCTGGCCAGGACAATATAATAAACGCAAGAAGTCAGAAAGGAAGAAGAACAATTCCATTTGAATGTGATCTGATCATCTTCAGCAACACTTAACGGAATCAAAAAGCAATCTCTATGAGTCAGTAAGGAAGTGTAGCAAGCCTGCTGAGAGCAGGATCAGTTTACAAAATTTAATAGTGGCTACTTATATCAGAAGATATTCCATGAGGCAACATAATGGTTATAATAAAGAATGCATCTCAGAACTGACTGCTCTGTAAAAGAAGACTTTTACAATGAAATTGTAAGCTCCATTAAAGAATAAAGGGGATATTGAAATTCATAGATATTCAACTCTGCAGCTAGGAAAGTAAGAACAGAAACATGTCACTTTCAGCACTGTCCACATTACTCTGTTATTACAATATTGTTTGGGTCAAAATTTCCACAGTAGTTGTTTGAAGATTTAAACATATTTTCCCAAGTATATATAAAGGTTAAAAGATTATAAAAAGCTACACACATTTTGAAAAACAAGAACAAAGGAAATAAACTTGGCCTACATCACACTCTGTTCTACTAACAGGGGACAGCAACACAGAAGATTGGCAACAGCACCAAGAATGTAAAGTGGTCAGAATAGAACACACAATTCAGCGTTAGATCTGTTTGTGCTCAAAAACATGGCATAAGATTGACCTGGCAGTACACACACATAGATATATTTGTATACACACAGAGAAGTTCACAGAATAGTTCAATCAATGATCTTGGTATTAAAGCTCTTTTTAAACTGTAGTACAAGTGCATATCTACTTTATACGATATGCAAAGATAAGATTCTCACAAATTAAATGTTCTTTTGTATTAGCTAAAATCTAAGTATAATAGCAAAAATGTCAAACAGTATCTTTTTCTTCTCTGGTTGTTCCTTAAATAAGATCCCAAACACACAGTTCATAAAGCAAAATATTGACCACTTAAAAATTAAAATTGTAAGTACAGCAAAGAACTTAAAATTATTTGGCTTTCAGGGAAAAAATATGGTCATATCAAAAAAATTCATGTTATACATATTTTGAACTTATGAATTAACTGGAAATTATGCAGAAATGTAGGAACAAGAACAAAAATATGCATAAGTTCCTCATATTCAAGGAAATTGTAATGATGAATTTCATAAAGTTAGGATCACTCAGTATTACCAAGATAATTGAAAATTTTAAAAGTATTTTCCTTCAGTTCTTAAAAAAGCTATGAAGATAGGTATTAACGGATTTGGGGAACTATGGAAAAGCAAATCTCACATACTTTAGCTGAGATAGAATTCTACTAGAGTCTTTCCAGAGCACTGAGTGCATCTACAGACTACACCTATAGGAGCACCATGTCTGAGCAACCCCATGTACAGAGGGCCCACCAGAAGGACCTCGCTTATACTCATGAGAAGACATCGACACAGGTTTTGCTGCCCCATGGTCCACAGTAATGAAGAATCGCAAGCATTCAATTTTCAGCACTAGGAAAATTCACAAATAAAATATAGAGCTTATTATATTCCCAGAAGACTTTGATTCCCATTTTCATAGTAAACTGTTTATTAGTGCTATGGAATATTAGAAACAGTTGGAAGTTTAGATTCTTACATAAGAGGTTGAGTGTTTTTTTTTAAATGTGCCTGTGTGTTTGTGCTTAATAATAGCGTTCATATAAAGCTAGAAAACACGCTTGCCTGACACTGTAGAACAAGACTACATATAACCTTGAATTGCGTACGTAAGCAAATAAGCACACAAGAAGCGATATAATGAGTTGTAATGCAACATGGAAAGCTGAGCGGTAACTACAGATCCCAAGAAAAAGAAAACAAAGGTAGAAAGGAGGAATCCTTTCTGAATTCATAGTGCAAGGAACTCTGCAGAGCATCTTCCTAGAGAAATCATCCTGTGTTCTGAAAATTATTTTAGAACTCTAGCCACTTAATGTCTGCATATTACCCTCGGGGCATGTAGGATATGGAATCGGTTTATGGAGGAAAATCTGCTAAACTCCAGCAGGAACTGAATGATTCTATGTGGTGCTCTGGCCATCCCTCAGCCTGCTTCTCATGTCAGAGTGAAGGACGCTCTGCTCTGAAGAGAGCACTCGCATGAGCTCTGCCACCAGACTGGGACGACGACTTCCTGTAGGAAAGCGCAGTGTGAGCGTTCCTCATCCGGTATTCTCCAATTTGAGAAGTTCTATTCCAGGATAGCACAGATGGGGAAGTGGAGCTGTCATCCTCCATCCACTTCCTGCTGAGAGCACCTCTATCCCAATCATGGCGGAAACACTGGCTTCTGCCACAGTTCACTGACAGAGCAATGTCATGGAATTACTGAGTCTGAGGGGACACAGGCCACCATCCCCAGCAGATCCCCACTGGTAGGACAGAGCTCTCCATCTGACAAAAATGGGTTGACAGCCCTGCACCAGCCACGCCAGAATCAAGGGCGAATCTTCCCAGAGGGAATGTCTACAAAAAGAGAAGGCTCTGCGTGTCTCTCCCAGTGACTGACTTCATTGGGAAGGCCACAGCTATGGGCGTGGCCCCACCTAACAGAGATCTTGGTTTAATTTAGAAGAAGCCAGTATGTCTTCCAAAACAGTGACCACAGAGGAGTCAGTCACTCTGAGTAGAACTAGAAGGACCAAGGCACGGGATGACTAAGGAAACGCTTTCTGGGATCAGATGTGCCTCAAAGACTGGCATCAAAGACCACTTCTGCCGTGGAGCTTGCTCTAGTTAGAAGTACCTTTGGAACTATGTGTCTCCAGGAAATTGCTTTAAACAATAGGGCAATCGTAGAACCCCCCAGCCGAACCACAAAAACCCTGGGTTTGGAGCAACTGCCCACATTACGTCCTTGGAGCATGGACATGAGAAGATGGACAGAGGGGAGACAGAACAACACACTGATCCAGCCTGGTCAAGTCACTACCAGCTAAACAGTAGATAGCCCCTCTGCAACTAGGAACAGGACTGTACTATGTATCATCTTATCTGTCAACTTGATTGGCTTGAGTGATGCCTAGGACATTGCTTTTCTGGGCGGGTCCTGGGAGCACCATCTTGGGGACACTCTTTACTCCTGGCCTCCTCTTATCAGGCTCCTGTCCACTCTCACTCCTTGGCTGTGAGGAGGAGAGCAGCTTTTCTCTGTGACACCCTCTCCCATACATTTCTGCCTCAGAGCCTGCTGACCCTAGGACTGAAACTCTGAAACGCCAAGCTAAAGCAAACCTCTCCTCCCTTAAGTGGTGTTTGTCAGTTCCTTGACCCAGAATGAAAGGTAGACCGATACAAGCTCTAATGGGCAGCAGGCCAAGGTAACCCTGAACCATGGTCTTGGAGACAACAATTCCCAAGTGATCAGCATGTCAATGGTCTACGTGCAGACCTGAGTAGCATCTGACTTAGGGGTTAAGACCCTAATGCGGCAAGGCACAATATGAAGACCCAGATGCCAAGACTTTAGTCACCATCAGACATCTGAGGGCCAAGTGAGGAGTCAGTAATCTCAGGCAAAGCAACCTCCAGTCCCCAGGCAGCAAGGGGGGCCTCCACTATCTTAAACAATGTGTTGGCAGGGCTATCTGCAGCCAGCTGTGAGGCAAGAATGGATCACTCAGCTGTGTCACCTCCAAAGTTAGTGATTTTAGGTATCCGAAGGGTAGGTGAAGAGAAAGGGCTGATTTAGGATTTTTCTTTGCAGGTAGACATTCTGCTCCTGTGGACTCATCATGGTCTCATGACAGGTCTGCTGTTGGAGGCCACGCTACCAAAGGTGATCCTGTGCTGGGGCCCAGAGTTTTTGGGCTCGGTGCAGCCTTCTCTCTCACCAAAGTGTCTCAGTTCATAGTCTGAGGATTGAGGGGAATTTTTAAAAATTCCAACACAGATACTTCATTCAAAACTTGAAACCCAGGGTTATTTTTCTCAGAAATAAGCATTTACAGATAGCTGTTTTCTTGCCTAAACAAAAATGATTGCTGACTAACCAACTGAAGCATCTATCATACAAGAGGACAAAGTCAGGAAAACTGGGTGCATACATAATACCTATGAAAATATGGAAAATAAAAAGAAAATAATTGAAAATTATCAAACCTCCAACATGATATCTCTCTATTCTAAATTCAAAGATGCACATTTCCTCACTAAAGAACTGTTCTTCAGAGATCTGGGAATTCCATGCGATATTATTTTCTTATTGAACTGTCAGTGTTTTGCTGTTTCCCTGCTTCATCTTCTTTAAAACTGAAGCTGTCTTTATATGGATATGCTAGTATAGCTAAGGAAAATGCACAAATATATTAAACATGAGAAAAACAGGAACAAAAATGGAGCTTGGGCTAGCACACTGATTTCGAGGAAGACGCTCACTCAAGCCGAGTGCGGAATTAGCGTTCACAGGAAGGAAGCTGACTGCTAAGGAGGAGCAATGTCACAGCGAGGTCCAGGCTGAGGGTGGGGCTGTGGGGACAACCAGCTTGGGCACAGCCACCTTGGTGCCTGAGCTTCCCCAGAGCCACCATGCCACATCAGCCCATCCCCTTCTTCCCACATAAATTCTTATTCTCTCTGCTGAGAACGTGCATTTTGGTGTCTTGGTCACTTTTCTTCATTGCTGGGACAAACTCCTGACACCCAAAGTGAAGCAAGGAGAGGTTTATTTAGCTTACAGTTTCTGGAGATGTCAGTCCATAATCAGCTGGCTCCAAGGCAGGGTGGCACAGCACAGGGGCAACACTTCAAGGCAGCAGCCAGAGCAAAAGAGACAGCCGTTCATGGTGGCTGCAAACAGCAAGTGCGAAGCGCGCCAAGAGGAAAACACGCTCCCATTCCAACCTTACATTGTATGTCGGCTCCACCCCTGGGCGGGTGCAGGACTCACACTGCCAATCTCAGCACTACACAACGAATTAATCATAAACGTTACATTCAGCCACTTCCATGACTACATGAGGCTTGGGGGGGCCATCTATACACAAAGCGTAACATTTGGTTAGTTTTCTCAACTTAAATTTGGCATAGTAAAATAACAGGATCTTAAAAGAGAAAAGTACCAGAGTGCTTTTCAGTGTGTTTTCTGGGGCTCACTCAGCCTCGAATCTGGGTCCAAGATCTCTGGACTCAGCTACCAGGCAACCTACCCCCATCAAGACTACAAGAAAAGACCATAAAAATGAAAACAGCGCTAGGTTTGACACAAGTTGGTCAAATTGGACAGGCAACTCATCTACCATCTAGTGCACAGAAGTACTCCAATTTATAAGCCCAGGGGTGTAAAACAAAAGCTAAGAAATATCAGTGTGGGAATGTCACTAAGCCTAGACCAGTGGACCTGAAATTCAGGACTGAATCCTCCTAGGTGTCAGGGTGGGGAGGTGGGAGGCATCTACCCTCTCAGCACAAAGAAGGGGAACAGCAGCACATCTCTAAAAACAACCCCACTTTTTAAAGATCCATTTTAACCTCCTTGTTGCAAATGTATACTTTAGAATTCTTTATACGAATTGGATCTCAGAAAAGAAATGTCATGAATGTTTCCCCTGCAATGTTGGTGTACTTTCCACATCCATTCTTGCCTATTTATCAAGCTCACAAAGGGTGTGCTCTTGGGTAAGATGACCGTCTGATTTGCAAGGATAAGGGAATAGGGTTCAACTCATAAATAATGGCCTTTCACAAAGCTATCCATGAAGTAAATGAACAATTGCATATAATTATCTCAAAGTGATCTCCACTTGCCTTGGGAACTTAACCACTGCAGCTGTATAAGGTTGTCTGACAAACACTGGCTTAGCTCAGGTTGGTCCAAGTTCGATGGTTTTGTAGGCCGACTGACTCAAACATGGGCAAGTGTTTCCTGTTCTTGGAGAACCGGTGGGCTCTTCCCTGAGTTTGGAGTTAGCATGGGCTCCCAGGACAAGCCTGTGAGGTGAAGAACTCCAATTTCAGTCAGGGCCAACATATTGTATGTGGAAACCATGAGGGAAGGGCATGCAACAGGCAGACTTAAAAAGTGAAATGTAACAATCCAGAAACTGCCTTCTAATCTTTGGGGTCAAAAGAAGAATACTGCTTTTCCTTGAAAATAAGACCTATGAGCCTTGAAAACTTGAAATCAAAACTTCCAGCTCCAGTCAACCTAAGGATGCTTTGCCTGCCGTTATAGAGTAGCTACCCAACAGCAGAGTAGTGAGATGCGGTCTTCAGGACAATGGCTATCACCATGGTAACAACCAGCCAGGGGTTAAGATTAGGGTTAGGTTTTATTTATGAAAAAGAAGGCCTTATTGGATATCACACACACACACACACACACACACACACACACATTCACGCACAATTCCCACAAATAAACAACAACAACAAAAAATCCAAGATGAAATAAGGCGTCTGTGAAAATGTGAGTTTTTCTCAGCATCTGGACATAAAAGTGTTGGATAACGACCTCAGCCTTGCCTGGGCAGGGGCCCGCAGCCTCCAGGTGAGGGAGTGGGGTCCCTCCAGTCCACCTTCCTGCAGCATCTGCTGAGCTAATGATGAATAATTCGTCTCTCGTCCATCTTTTGAAGAGGTGCTAAATTGCCCTTTTGGCATGTCTGTGGTTTCTGAGGAATGTGTTCACACCTCATTATCACTTGGTGATGGGCTCCTGAGAGGATGTAATTGTCTTCCCACCAAGGTCTTTGTCAGTCTGGTAATGCATGATTTCAGGACAATGTGACTTCCCTTGTGACCACAGAGTAAAAAATCCAGAAGAAAAGAGGACAACCATCATTTTTCCCTTTTAACTTTAGAGCAGTCTTGCTTTTCTCTAATATTTGTTTCAGTTAGAATTTACTTATCCCTACTTCCGGTATCTTCACACTAAGATCTTTGAAAAGAAGAAGAAAATTGTTGATTTCTTTACTGTGGTGAAAAAAACAGAACCTATAGAATCTGTCTTCCTAAAATCACTTACCTTTGTAGTATCACTTATTTATGCGAGTTCTTTACCACTTTCAGCAGTTTTCACGTGATCACTTTATTGTAGTAAAATTGTAGGAGCCTACAGAGGTAGAAACTTTCTTACCTTTCCAAGACTGAAGTGATTCCCTTAGGATGGAATCAATGGTGAGTTCAGGCTTCACTTCAAAATGCACTCTTAACCAGAGGGAACTTCACCCTGTGACCCCGCAGTCCCCAGTCAGCATAGCCTTTCAAGTCTGGTTGCACAGTCTCTGCAAAAGCTCTCAGTGATTTTCATTAAAGCATTTGTGTGTATGCAAAGTTCAGGGGGGAACATAAGAGAAATCTTGGAGGATGTTCAGTTGGAAAGTGAGTTTCAACTACATCTGTCCCCTGTGCAAATGAGCTGGTGCGTGTGGGGGGGGTGGATAAGGACAAGACCACGGTGGACCAAGGCAGAACAGTGAGGAGGATGAGGCATTTGCAGGACTCCTAATCAGAAGCAGCAGCAACAGCCTGGCTAGGAGGTAGCTATTACAGTACTAAAAGAGAAAACGCTAGAGCATCCAGAAATAATGAGACGTTCTAACTCAATGAATTTAGCAATGCACTGTATTTGCAGGATTTGGAAAAAGAGGGTTCTGTGCCTACACTATGCAACTTAGTGGATGATTTTACTTCTTACTGAGAAAGAGTACTAGAGAGCAATCTTGCAGATAGAAAGAGTGCTCCAGGTAAAAATATTAGGGGAAGAACGGACTTTGGCTTTTGAACATAGTGAGTTTGAGTTGGACCCATAGCTTAGAGCCTAATGCAGTGGAGAGGATCTGTGCGTCGTGTGGCACAGGTGGAAATTCAGCTAACGGCTGCACAAGGAGGCCAAAAGACAGTCAGCAGCCATGTTCTGGAACCTTAGGGTGGCCCGGTTCTCGCTACCAATGGTTTGTTTATGGTGAAGGAAAAGATAAATTCCTACATGCAAAGCCCCAGGGGAAGTGCTGGGTGCATAGCTCCGCCCCTTCAGTAACAGTCTTATAATCCAGTGGAGAAAGCCATCTGTCTGTTTCAGCAATTCATTTATTCATTCATGATGTGGAACACTGATGCTTGGCTTCTGTACTAGAAATCATTGCGCTAAATAAGGATAAGTTTCATTACAGCAAAGAAATGTAAAAACCCTGACTTTCTGGGAAGTGACAGTCTCGGGGTATTGTAGATGATTAAAAGATGATAAAGAGGAAAACCCACAGGCCCACACTGCAGAGGCTACAATTAGGACCTGCTGAAACATACGCTGATCTGGTTGGGGCGGTAGGGTCTGTTCAGAAGGAAAGCACTCTTCAAACCCTTTCTCCAGGCAAATAGAAGGAAGGGGGGAACTTTGTGCAGAAGGAAGGCAGGGTGCGTGCACGTGTACACGAAGGAGACTCCCTCCTCAGGACCCAATTAGCTCTGTGTAACTGGGGAGGAAGGGGCCCTGGGAAGAAGCATGCAGGTGTGTGGGGTGCAGTGGGTCTGGCACGGGGCAGGAGCTAGTGATACGTCCCAGGAGTTAGCCCTTTAAAAGTCTGCATTTGGTAGTCCCGATAGCCTCTCTCTTTCCAGCCCCAAACAGCAAATGGCATTGAAACACACACACACACACACACACACACACACACACACACACACAGTTAAACCATGTGATCCAATTTAAAATAAATAATCCCCAAACACTATCAACCTTGAGATTCAAGCTAGTAATCTTAAAGTAGCTTTCTCTGAACTTAACTTATTGCACAGATTTCTGGTATGTGTGTGGGTGTTTGTGTGCATGTGTGTATGTGAGAGAGAGAGACATAAGGATGTGCATCAAATATGAATTAAAATTTTAAATTAATATCAAGAAAGTGACTTTTCTCTTAACACTGATTATTTCACCAGTATTGACTCAATGCTCAGTTAAATAAACAAATTTCAATGAATGAGTGAAACTGAGATAAACAGACTCAAGAATGGCTAAGTCATGGGATTCGTGGAATTCATTTGCTGGCCAAGAGGGGGCATGCAGTGCAGAGCACAGAGGGCTAGAAGAGTGTGCCATGAGGGTTATGGGAGAAATACTGAAGATCAGCTCATCTAGCGAGTTTCATAATCGATTAATAAAGCTTCTCCTCTAAAGACTTCGCAGGCAATGGAGAGTTATTGGTATTTGTTTTTGTTTTTGTTTTTGGTACCAGGGAT
>RJWT010049407.1:0-11005 GCA_004365215.1 Cuniculus paca
AAAAAAAAAAAAAGAAAAAAAAAGAAACAAATACTACATGTCATGTTTACTGTGACATTATTCACAATGGCCAAAAAATGGAGTCAGCCTAGGTCTCATCAACAGATGAATGTACTTTAAAAATATATGGTGTATAAACACACTGAAGTTTTTTCAGCCATGAGAAGGAATAAAATCGCATCATTTTCAGGAAAATGAATGGAGCTGTATATTAGTATGAAATTAGCTAGACACAGGAAGGCAAATATCATGTTTTCCCTCATATACAGAAATGTTCAAAAAAGATGACTCGAAAATATAAGAACCTTTAGGGAAAGGGACCAGAGGGAAGAGGAAAAGAAGAAAGAGTGATGGAAAGGGCAAATATGATTTTTAAAAAATGATAGATGTATGTATGGAAATGTCACAGTGAAACCCATTACTTTTACAACTAATATGATTGATAATTATGAAAAAATATTTTTAAAAATACATCAAAAATTTTTAAAGAGATGAAAAGACCTATGCAATACTATTAAGTAAAGAAATATTTGCATTATGGAAAATCCAGAAGGTGAAGAAAGAGGAAAAGGTTTTGAAAATCTGTTTCATAAAATAATGGCAGAAAACTTTCCAAATATTCAAAGAAATATGGACATCTAGAATAAGAAGCTCAAAGTATCTCAACTGGATTCAACCAACTGGCTACTAACTGTGCAAAATTACTAGGCATTATAATAGTCAAAAAGTACAAGACAAATACAGAATCCTAAAAATAGTATGAGAAAAAAGCATCAAGTCACACATAATGGAATCATCATTAGATGTACAGTTTTTTTCAGCAGAAACGATTGATACCACAGAACTATAAAGAAAAGCCTACATACACCTTCAAACAGCTACTAGAACTAATAAACAAATTCAATAAAGTTGCAATATATGAAATCAATGTATAAAATGCAGCCTTTGTATACACCAAAATGAATTTGTTGAAAAAGAAATCAAGAACACAGTCTCAACCACAAAGACTACAAAAAATAAAATGTGTAGGAATAAATTAAACAGGGTAGTAAAATATCGCATGAAAATTGTATAACACTGATAGCAGAAATTACAGAAAACACAAATTACAGAAAATAGTTGCAAACCATCTGTCTAACGAAGGACTAAGATCCAGAATATATAAGGAATTCAGAAAGCTAAATACCAAAAACGTGCAATTAATGAGCTATTTTGTGTTCATGAATCAGAAGAATTAATATTATTACAAAGATCATATTGTTCAGAGTAATCCATACATTCAATATAATTCTCATCATAATACTATTGATTTTCTTCACAGAAATAGAAAAACAATTCTAAAATTCATATGCAAACACAAAAGACTCAGAATAGCCAAAGTGATTGTAATGATTGATACATTATGTCAACTTGAAAAGTTTAGAAGCTTCACTAAATGACTCAGCAGTTCTACATCCTAGGGTGTAGAGGACATACCCTGGGCCGCGTTTATGCCCTAGGATGTTGTGATGGTTGATTCATTGTGTCAATTTGAGAAGTTTAGAAGCTTAACTAAGCAACTTAGCAGGGGGCCAGGGTCCTTACTTTGTAAACATCTTAAGCCTGTGCAAGAGGATGGCACAGAGATCATGTGAGTGCTACACCTGCCCAAGGGAAGGTAGCCTGCATATAATATAAGGGAGGAAAAGAGGCTTGTTCTCATCCTTCTTTGCTCTCTAGCTGTTTTTGCTATCTTCCGCCACCATAAACTGTGTTCCCTCTCCCACACCACTCTTGCTTTGGAGCCAGCTGATTATGGACTGAAACCTCTACAAACTGTGATCTAAATAAACCTTTCCTTCCTTAATTTTGGGCATCAGGTATTTTGTCTCAGCAACAAGAGAAAAACAATGAAGACAGTGATTCTGAACCAAAATACAAAACCAGAGGCACCACAATATCTAACTTCAAAACATTAAAAAGCTCTAGTAACCAAATAGCATGGTATGGTAGAAAAATAGACACAAACCAATGGAACAGAGCAGAAAACCCCAATCTTAATCTTTAATGTTCATAAAGCCAACTGATTCTGACATAAGCACAAAGAAAATACAGTGAACAGATAGCATTCAACAAATAGTGCTTGCAACATTGTATATACATTTGCAGAAAAATGAAACTGGATTCTTTCCTTTCACTGTACACAAAAATCAATTCAAAAGGGATCAAAGACATAAATGTAAAGCATAAGACAAGAAAACTAAGAGAGTCCGGTGCAGTGGTGCTGCCTGTAATCCCAGCACTCTGGGAGGTTGAGGCAGGAGGATCACTCCTTCAAGACCAGCCTGGGCAATTTAGTGATTTAGTGAGACCCTGTCTCAAAACAAAAAATAAAAAGAGCTGAGGATGTAGCTCTCTACAAAATCCCCCAGTGCAATTACCAGTGTCTCACCCACAAAAAAGGAAACATTTCATGGCATTGGTATAAGCAATCTTTTAAATAAAACCCCAAAGATGCCAGAAATAAAAGTAAACAAAAAATAGGCAAATGGATTATATAAAACTAAGAAGCATCTTCATATCAAAGAAACTAAGAGACAACCTACAGAATGGGTGAAAATATTTGCAAACCATCTGTCTAACAAAGGACTAAGATCCAGAATATATAAGGAATTCAGAAAGCTAAATACCAAAAACATACAATTAATGAGCTAAAGATCTAGATAGATAATTCTCAAAAGAAAAATACAAGTGGGTCACAAGCATATGAAAAATGCCATTTCACTAATCAAGGGAAATACAAATCAAAACTACCATGAGATAGCATCTCACCCTAGTTATAATGACTGTCATCAAAAGACAAAAAATAACAAATGCTTTCAAGGAGGTAGAGAAAGGGAAACTCTTATTCGCTGTTGATGAGAATACAAATTAGTACAGCCATTATGGTAAACACTATGGACAGTCTTCAAAAAACTAAAAGTAGAACTATTGTATGATCTAGCAATTCTATGTTTACATATGTATCTCATAGAGATGAAATAATTACAACAAAAACATGTTTGCATTCCCATGTTTATTACAGCACTATTCACAATAATTAAGATATGGAATCAACCTAGATGGCCATGAACAGATTATGCAATATTATCCACAAAAATGAAATCTTGTCATTTGTAGCAACATGGACAGAACTGGAGACCATTATGTTTACTGAAATAAGACAGACACAAAAAGACAAATACCACATGTTCTCAATCATTTGTGGAGACTACAAAGTTGATCTCATAGAAAGAATGGAACAGAATAATGATCACTAAAAACAGGAAAGGGTAGGGGGACAGAAAAATGGAAAAGATCAATAAAGGGCACCATTTATCCTGGGTTTTTTATAGCATATTACGTTAACTATTGGTTAAAACAATCTATGTTATATTTCAACATTACTGGAAGACTATGGAATCCTCAAAATATAAAAATGATTAACGTTTGAAGATACTGAAATGTTTATTACCATGATTTGATTATTATAGGTGGTATACTTGTATTAGATTGCCATAAGGTACCACATAGAAATGAAAAAATATTACATCTCGATTTTTTGAAAAGTCAAAGAAAGCAAGTCTGGTGTGCTATTATAAACCTGTAACCCCAACTACTTAGAAGGCTGAGGCAAGAGCATCTTGAGTTTGAAGCCTTAGGCAATTTAGCAAGACTATCTCACAGTAAAGTGAAAAAGAGCTGAGTCTCTAGCTCAGTGCTAGAACATTTGCCAGCATGTGCAAGGCCTGAATTCAATCCCTAGAATGAAGGGGAGGGGAGACAGATAAAAGAGAAAAGGGGAGAAGAGGAGAAAGAAAGAAATTAAACTGACAATCAAAGTACATTTTCTGTGGTGCTGGGGATTGACACCAGGGCCTCACACATACTAGAAAAGCACCCTTCCACTGAGTTAATCTCCAACTCCCAAAGCACATTTTTTTAAATCAACTACTATATCAGAGTCTGAGGGTTTAAAGTCATCTATGGGTACTCAGGACGGAATTTTCATTCTGAATGTGTTAATTTCAATGTCATAGCAAGCCACATCTTTCCCAGCTTCCAAAAGTCAATGAAACAACTTTGTCAAGCTCTTTCCTTAGTAATAAATTTTTGTAATAACCTCTAAGCATGATTTTAAACACACTATGAAGTTGGGAGATGGGGGAATGATTATATAGTGGGGGATAAAAATTATTTTTTGCTTTAAAGAAAAATGAAAGACTTCTGAAAAATTTTATAGCAACTCACAAGAAGCTCCCTGGGTGCTTCTCCTAAAACAAAGTGTCATCACATATTTATCTGTTATAACTGATGCTTACATGGGGGCTGAAAAGGATGTGGTGGAAAATAAATATTGTGAATCATAAATCGAACTGCAGAAGATGATGCAGGCCATGACTCACACAACAATAATCACGAAGAAAATTATGCTTACATTTTTCATATGCAGTTTGTCATAGCAATTGTAATTTTAAGTTACCAGTTGATTTCCGTAAATGGAGCTGGTATCAGATAAAAATGAATCATGACATTCAATGAAAAAATAAATGTCAAATTCTAAATAGGTATGGATCACCTTGACCATCCCAATCCCCTACAGGAAGAGTCACTGATCCTTAAGAATGCTCGCTTGCTACGTGACTCGCTTCCCTATTCATCCCTGATTTGGTCACTTTTACCTGAACAATTGATCTTATTGGTTGACCATAGTTCTGTCCCACCTCATGCCCATCTGCCTTGCAAGTTCCCAGGTTTTCCCCATCTTGGACCCACCTCACCTCGCAGTTTTACTCTATTAAAGTCCCTAGAAAAGCCAGAGTCTTTGGCAACCCACTCGGGACCCCGTCTGTCTCTCTCTCTCTCAGACAGAAGCTTTTTCTCTCTCAATAAATATATCCTGCTCATAAAAAAAAATAAATGTCAAAACATTAATCTGCATAATATTTGGGGGCAGTTATGAATGTATGATGTTAAAACTTAAGTCTATATCTTAGGATAAATTTATTCAAGAACTATTGAATATTCCCAGAATATATGTTGCAAATATATATATTTACTTTTTTCAGAGCAACTTTCTTTCTTTGGAATAGTAATGGTAAACAGAAGAGAAAAGAGAGAAATACTAGAGGGGAGAAAGCAGGAGGGAGAATTAGTAACTCAGATATGCAATGTAGACATTACATATCTTCGAAGAAAATGAAGTTCAGAAAAGATCTTCAGAATCACAGTCCTTCAAGACAGATATAATGGTTATTCTTTGTCAATAGTATCATTTAAAATATTACATATAAAAGCTGAGTACAATTATAAAATAAAAGTAACACATCAATAATTATCTCCTTTCTGAAAAACTGGAATCCAAAAACAACAGTTCTGATATTTGTTCTTTCCTTCCTTGATTAACCTTTACCATCTTATCCAGATATGTAAAAGTATGACACTACATTTTTTGATTAAAAAGACTTAACACTCACTAAAATTCTCCTAAGATCTTTCACTTGAATATTTTCATTTTATGGAAAAAACAATCTCCACAATGCAGCTTGTCAAATAACTTCTCCTTTTAAAAAACTACTTGAAATTGGAAAAAATTTTTCTCACAGCTACTCGAGTAGACAGACTAACTTACTTGACCATAATACCATTGGGTTTTTGCTTCTGTGATTTTATTTTCTAGTAGATAGGAAAAAAATCAATAGGTGATGATATCCTAACATAGAAAAAAACTTTCTCTTTAAAGGAAAGAAGAGGAGAAAGTATTTGGGGGTAAAGCTCATTTCACTACAGTTACATTCTACTTTCTTATAAAAATAGCTATATTCTTTTCAACAAATAAAAACAGAAAAGTTCTTCTTCTAGAGGCTACTTTAAAACTATGGTTTTTTTAAAGTTGATGTTATAATCATTAAAAGAAAATAAGGAACGGAACAAGCAAGCATATTTGTAACGAGATTTACCAATTATTATAAAACAGCCTTCAGTCAAAGTTTCAAATGGTTCTTTCCATATTCATTCAAAAAATATTTAATGAATACATGTAGTAGGTAGTCTCAGACATTGTAAAGTTCATGTTTAAAGGGACATAGACAATCCAATAATCACACTGAAGAAAAATTATAATTGTAATAAGTTTTATTATCCAAAAATGTAAGAATATTTGTATCCATAACTAACTTAAAGCTTTCTAAGATTTCCTAAAATAATTTCTAGTAGCAAGTAACATAAACATATTTGTTACATAACTCAAAGCTTTTTACCTAGAGGATGTGGAGTAGGAAATTATATTCCAGGTGAGAGAACTATGGTAGAGACTTTCTGAACAATAAAGAAAATATATAACCAATTGATAGTAGGTTCTGTAGGTTCTTTAAGGATATTTAATTACTTTAGCTATCAATAAAGAATAAATTTGTTTTAGTCTCCCTTAGCCAAGTAAAAGTTTTATTTCATGCAGAAGTTGCCCCTAGTCAAACTTTCCCCCAGACGCCCATTAAAGGATGTGATGAGTACAGAGCTACACCTGCTGGCCATTCACAAACTTACAAGAAAATATTTCAAACCTCAGCCTACGTTTAAAACTTAACCCTGTTAATCAAAAATCTCTCTAGACAACAGCACATTATTACTTGATGGCTAGGGGGAATTTAAAACTTTTAAGAAAAAACAAATATGAATATATTAATGTAGAGAGTTAAACGACTAAGTATAATAGCATGTCAGTGGCAGATAGGAAGTGATAGGGACAAGGATAATTACTGTAAAATTCTCTTAGCTTCGCTGTATGTTGGGAAATTAAGGACTTTTAAATGGAAGATTTAAAATTACAGATTTTCATCCATATTTTTAACCACAAACAACTTTTAGATATTGTTTCCTTTAGGGACTCCATAAGGCGACCTCATAATTATACATGTGTGATCTATTAAACTGATTTACATTTCATGAAAAAATTCATTGTTCCACATTTATCCAAATTCCAATTAGACACTGATATATGTATGTGTTTGTGTCTGTTAATCCCATGTTCCTAAGACAAATTTTCAGACAGATGTCATTGGTATACAACATATTAGGCATATGCTCAAGCTACTTTTGATTACATTAACATTTCTATCGCAAGTGAAATCGTGATCTTTTTAAAAAATTTTTATTTGTCTACTGGACTCTTGATTTTTATAATTATTAATTTCTTAACTTCTTATAAATTTGAATAATCACTCTATGTATTTTAACTGCTAATACTTTGTCTCCTAAACTTGTGCAATTCTTCCTGGTTAGGTCTCATCCTCTGATTATTTTCATTGTGTTGCTTTTATACATATTTTATCCCCTAGAAAATATACTATTGTTCCACAAACATACAAACATTCTAAATTTTATGGTTTAATCTGCATACATTAATGTTAGAGAAAAAATGGCTAAGAAAAGGGAAATGAATCAGGTGTGGTAGCACATGCCCCAGCACTCTGGGAGGCTGAGGCAGGAGGTTTGCAACATCATTTGCCCAGTCTGATAAATTTAGGGATATAGCGAGATCCTGTCTTAAAATTTTAAAGGGGAAAGGGCAACAGGGGTAGGGAGGAGCAGGGGATGCAGCTTAGTGTGAAGGCCTTGGTTCAATCCTTAGTACTGGAAAGGAGAGGAAGGGGAGGCAAAGGAGTAAGACAAAGAAGAGGAAGAATTGGAAGAAGAAAAAGAAGAAGCAAAAGAAAATGAATAAGTGGAAAAGGAAGAATAGGAATAAGAACAAGAAGAGGAAGAAAGTAGGTAGAAGAGAAGGGAAAAGAAGGGAGAGGGAATAAACAGAAATGTGGCTGATAAAAACATAAAGTATGTGTTCCCAGAGCACTGCTTCTAAAGGTGATGTCCAGCTTAGCTACATCAGAGATGAGTAAGGGTACAGAATACTTGTTATAGATGCAGATTCCCCAGTCACCTCTCTGATGTACTGAGGCAGAATCTTTGGGTATAACATTAGAAAACTATTTTTAACAGTATAATCAGGTCATAAGGGACCAACATAGATACCTACCAATCAGAAGTTATTCAAATATTTACTCACATAACACGTTCATGCAATTTTTCTTTTAAAAATGATTTTATTTTTACTAACCTGTATAAATTACAAATATTAATGGAGCTCAGTGTGGTATTTCAACAAGCAAACAGCATTACTCATCAAATCCAACCTACCTCTGTATACCCTCCCTCTAATCCTTCCCTACATCTAGTAATCACTATTATACATTTAGGTCAACATTTTTTAGTTTCCATATGACAGGACATTCAGTACTGCCTTTCTATGTCTGGCTTCTTTCATTTAACGTTATGTCTTCAGTTCCATCATTTTGAGGCAAATGATAGGATATTATTCTTCTCTTATCACTGCATAATCTATTGTGCACATTAGCCACATTTGCTTTATCTACTTATCTGTTGATGACTACCTATAAGAGCTAGTCCAAATATATGATGTGAGTTTCAATTTAATTGTTTTTTATTACAAGAAAAGACACATGGCCATTAAATCCTCTCCAAACACTCCCTCTCTTGGAACACTTATGCCATGGTTCTTGCCATTTTCTGAAGCACTTCGGGAAGTCCTTTCACAACTTTCTTTACCAGGTGTGATAAAAGATACAATGAATGCTGCTGTAAGTGCCACCCAAAGGCAAGGTAAGCTCATAAAAACATTGTGGTGTATCTTCATCTTGTTCACTGGATCTGACACTGTGAGACTTTTGGTTCTCAAAGCCAAAATGAGCATGAAAGGTAAATGTTTTTAATTAATTTTCTTGGTATGCTTTTGATGTACGTAATGATCACATTGGAATTTGATCCAATACCTCAACATAACATATCTTGATTCATCTTTTTCCCCATTGCCCTCCATTCCCTTCAACCCCTCTTTCCCTCCCCACTTACAAAATATGTTTCCATTTTTCTTCTCTTTGTATTCTTTTTCCCTTCCTTTCTTTCCCTCTCCCCCTTCGTTTCTCTTCCCATTTGAACATTTTCTTCCTACTTCCCAATATCTACCATCCATTTTAGTCTTTCTTTACCTATTGAGTTCCTCACACAAGAGAAATAATGCAATATTTAAACATATATGTCCAATTTATTTCACTTAAACTTATGTTCTAAAGATGCATCCATTTACCTAAAATGTCTCAAGTTTATCCTTCTTCATGGCAGTGTAGTACTCTATTGTACATAAAAACTATATTGCCTTTATCCCTTCATCAGCTGATGGGCATCTGGGTTGTTCCCAAGATTTAGCTATTAAAAATTGTGCTGCTATAAAAATGGGTGTGCATATACACTATGGTATGATGTTTTTAACTCTTTTGGGAAGATACTAAGAAGGAGAATAGCTGAGTCAAATGGAATTTAGTATTAGTTTTTGGAGGAATCACCATATTGATTTCCATATTGATTATACCAATTTACACTCCCATCAACAATGGAGAAGGGTTCCTTTTTTCCCATAGTCTTGCCAGAGTTTTTATTGATTGATTTCTTGCTGATAGCCATTTTTTCTGGAGTGAAATGGAATCTCAGTGTTGTTTTAATTTGCATTTCTTGAATGACCAATGATGTTGAACGTTTTTTCATATATTTATTTGCTGCTCCGACTTCCTCATCTGAGAAGTGTCTATTCATTTCAGAAGACCATTTTTGGACTAAGTCTTTAAGTTTGGGTGATTTGACTTATCTTGAGTTCTTTCTATAGTTAGATATTAACCTTTGGTCTGAGAAATAGCTGGTAAAAATATTTTCCCATTCTGTAGGTTGTCTCTTCGCTCCGCTGATGGTTTCTTTACTGTTCAAAAGCTTTGTAATATGATGTGATCCCAGTTGTTGATTCTTTGTAATATTTTCTGTGCAACTGTAGGTTGTTCATAAAGTCTTTGTCTACACCTATATCTTCAAGAATTTTACCTATTCCATCTTCCAGTGGATTGCGTCTGTTTCAATATTTAGACCTTTGATCTATTTCAATTTTAGTTTAGAACATGATGAGAGATATATGTCTAAGTTTAATCTTTAGCATGTGGAAAGCCAGTTTTCCCAGCACCATTTATTAAAGAGGCTATCTTTCATCCATTGAAGGAGTTTGGTCTCTTTGTGAAAGATAATGTGACTGAGTATGTCTGGAGTTATTCCTGCATGTTGTATTTTGTTTCCACTGATACTTGTGTGTGTTGTCAGTACCATGCTGTTTTTATCATGGTAGATTTGTAGCATAATTCCAACTCAGGGATTGTGATGCTCCCTGACTTGCCTTTGTTCAGAATTGCTTTTGGTATTCTAGGTCTGTTCTGGTTCTGAATGAATTTTAGGATTTTTTTTTTTAGTTCTGTGAGGTAGCTACTGATATTTTGATCAGTATTGCATTAAATCTGCATAACAGTTTTGGAAGTATGGCCATTTTCACTATGTTGGTTTTTCCTACCCAAGAGCAAAGGATATGTTTCCATTTTCTGAAAGCCTCTTTGATCTCTGTGGTGAACTGAAGACTGATGGTCAATTTAAACATCAGCTGAACTGAATCTGCATGGTGCTGAGTGTGGATAGCCCACCTGAGGATTGTTGCCAAGATAAAAAAGAGAACTGGAGAGGAAGAGTTGAATGTGTTGTTGTTTGGGGAAGCTGGTTCTCCTGTTGCTGTGGGTTCTCCAGGAGAAGCTTGCCAAGCTTCTTTCCTGATATGAATTTGGCCATTCTCATAGTCAGAGGAACTTGGGACCTTGTTGTTGCCGAAAATGACTGTGGTTCACTTTGGGGGAGCTCTGGTCCTTACATTGAGCATTGCTTCCTGGCTCTGGAGGGGAAGATGGTGTACTGCTCACTCTGCAGGAGAAACTTGTCATGCTGGCTTCCTGATATGAACTCAGCTGTTTTCATTGTCAGAGGAGCTAGGGACCTCATTGTTCCTGAGGATGACTGTGGTACTTTTCAGGGGAATTCTGGTTCTTACTTT
>RJWT010049408.1:0-11002 GCA_004365215.1 Cuniculus paca
AGGGTCTCACTATGCATTTCAGGCTGGCTTTGAGCTCACTTTGTAGCCCAGGCTGGTCTCAAACTTGCAAAGATGCTTCTGCCTCAGCTTCCTGAGTGCTGGGATTACGGGTGTGCACCACCATGCCCGGCTTTTTCCAATTCTTTTTGAACACCAAATTCAGGCATTTTGGCAGCAACTGAGTTAAAAGCAGACTTATCAGTGGGATAATTGCTTGTTCCATGTGTTTTAGCTACTGGAGCTTCGTTTTGATCACAATTATCAGCTACTAGAATTTGCTTTTTATTAAGGCTATGTTGTAAGTTGAAGCTTTGGAAACTTCTTCATTATTTATATGCACAGAATGCTCCAATTTAGTATTCGTTTTTTTCTACACATCAGACACGGAGATTCTTCTTTGTAGCTGGTTAATGCCAGAAAATGACATGACTGTTATCGGTGAATCTGGAATAATATTTTCCTTGTATTCAAGCTTAGTTGCTTGATGCTGTTGATCATTCTTAAGTTTCTGCTGCAGTTGTTGAGAAACCTTTCTTCCTGAAGAATATTGTTTTCGTTCATATGTGCTATAATAAGTTTCAGATTCTGCTGTTAAATATTTTCAAACTCTTGCTGCTTTTTCCACATACATTCTTAAGTTACTTCACGGCAGTCACATAATCCTAGTTGCAAGTGATCTAAAACTTCAGTGGTTTCATGAAGGACTTTCTGCTGCTCTCTCAGCTGTTGATTTTGCTTGAAGAGTTCTTCCAGTCTTTATGCATCTAAAATTTGTTCCTTTTTCAGTTTGGTTACTCCTACTGTAAAACATGTACTTTATCTTGATATTGTTTCAGTTTTGTCCAGAGTTCCTTAAAGTCATTAGCTATATCTGCAGCACTAGGGCTTCTGCAACCATTTCCAGCGATGTTCATCTTAATAGGCACCACACTTTATTTATTTAATGGCTTCAGAACTTTTCTGTTGCACTATATAGCTGTGGAGATGTTTTGAATAGCTGAGTGTCCCTCTACTGAGCGTGAAAGTTCATATTGTAAGTAGCTGTAAGGACCTGGTACTCTGGGGGAGGGGAAGGCGGAGGCAGAGGCGGCAGCAGATTTCTGTCACTCACAGCTTCTAGTTCTGGAGTCCAGGCAGGGATGTGCCTCCCCCTGGAGTAGGGGATTGTGAAGGGACAGCAGCTCACTGTTCTCCATCCTTTTCTCTCACCAGATTGCAAGAACTCTTAACAGGGGCAGTTTACATTTCCTGTGGTCAGGAAGGGGCCCAAGGGCAGCTAAACCAGTTGTAGAGGTAGCTGCACTGCCCCAGGAATGCTGTTGATTTTTGCGTGTTGATTTTGTATTTTGCTACTTTGCTGAATTTGGTTATTCTGGGATACTCTTCATGGAATTTTTTTGGATCTGCCATGTAAAGAATATTGTCATCTGCAAATAATGATAATTTGACTTTTTACTGTATACTTTTCTTTCTTTCTCTTGCCTGATTGCGCTGGCTAATATTTTAAAAACTGTAATGAATAGGTGTGATGATAGTGGACGTGTTTGTCTGGTTCCTTATTTTAGAGGGTAAACTTTTGGTTTTTTTTCCATTTAGTATGATACTGGTTTGTCATAAAATGGCTTTTGTTAGATTGAAATAAGGTCCATCTACACCTGTTTTTTTTTAATCATGAGTGGATGTTGGATTTTGTCGAAGACTTTTTGTGTCCACTGAGATGATTATGTGAGTTTTGTCTTTTCTTCTATTTATGTGCAAAATACTGATTTGCATATATTGAACCATCCTTGCATCCCTGAGATGAAGCCTATTTGTTTTGATGTATGTATGATCTGTTTGATGATTTGTTGAATTCTGTTGCTTTGTGTTCATTAAAGTGATTGGCCTGTAGCTTTCTGTTTTAGTTGAGTTCCTATCTGGTTTTGGAATCAAGGTAATGGTAGTTTCTAGGAGCATTAGGCAGTACTCTTTCTCTTTCTCTCTCTTTCTTTCTTTCCTTCTTTCTTCTTTTTTTGGGGGAGGGTACTGGGGATCAAACTCACAACCTCATGCTTACCAGGCAAGCCCTTGGGCCGCTGAGCTAAATCCCTGGCTCCTCTTTCAGTTTCATTAAAGTGTTTGAGGAGTATTGGGTTTAGATCTTCCTGAAGTTCTTGCAGAGTTCAGTGGTAAATATAGTTTCTTTATTACTGCCTCAATTTCACTGCTTGTTATTGTATTAGTCAGGGCTTTTCTGTCTTTTTGATTCAGTTTTGTAATTCGTATGTACTCAGAAATTTTTCCATTTCTTCTGGAGTCTCTCAATTTATTGGAGTGTATGTTTTCGAAGTAGTTACTTATAATATTCTGGATTTCATTGATGTCCTTTGTCATTTTATCTTTTTCATTTCAAATACATTGGTATGGGTCTTTTCTTTCCTTTTTTGGTGAGATTGGCTAAGATTTATTTATTCGAAAGAGCCAGATCTTGGATTCATTGATTCTTTGCATTGTTACTTTTAGTCTCAATTTCATTAGTTTCTGCTCATATCTTTGTAATTTTTTTCCTTGTGCTAGCTTTGGATTTGAATTGTTCTTTTCTAGGACCTTGACATGCATCATTAGATTATTTGGGCTTGCTCCATTTTTCTGATGTAGGCATTCACAGCTGTAATCTTCCAACCTGCATTGTCATTTGATTCTAGGAAGTGTCTTATTTTACTCTTGACCTCTTCTGTGTGACCTGTTGATTATTAAAGAGTATATTATTTCATACCCATGTGTTTACATAGTTCCATTTAATCTTATATTAGTCCTTGCATTAGCAGGTGTTGGATCCACTTTCCTTATTCACTCATTTCTAGAGAATCTGAAAAAAATAAGTAAAGAATCTGAGTATGTGGTCACCTGCATCAGACCTTTCTTCTAGTTCTGACACGCTGTCCTCACATTGGTCACGTTTGCCACTCATACTGTGAATAGAAATTTTTTTTTTTAATCTCCAGGATTTCTGTTTGATGTTTTTTCATAGATTCTTAATTCTTTGCTAAGCTGGTCATTCCAGTTTTGTTTAGCTCAGCTAACCCTTTATTAGTGTCCTCTGTTAGCTCACTAATTATTTTATTAAGCTCATTATCTGTTTGATGATATCATCTTTGGGCTTGCCAGCCACCTTATTGGTCTGTATTTTTGTCTTTTTTATAATTTTGCATAATTTAGCTGTTTGACTTTTGATTCCTTTCCCATTGATGTCTGAAGGGTCAGCTTTGGAAAAGTTGGGCATCTGTGGAGGCATTTTGTTACCTTTTTATGTTTCTATTATTGCGTATGTGTGCATGTGCGCACGTGTGCTCTGTGTGTTAAAGGTTGATGATAGTATTTAGTAGAAAGACTTTGTTGCTAGTATGGTGCTGTCTTTAATGTCTACTTTCCAGCAATGTACTCTGACTGTAGCTAACTGTAGGCCTTTGCCTCTGTCCCAAAATCTGACCACCTCTGTTATTTGGGAGAGGGAAGGATGGAATGTAATTTGCCCAGTTCTCTGGGAATGAACTGCATAATTGTTGATGACACAGAGACAAACCAGATACTGGCATACAGTAAAAACTGATTAATAACAACAGCTATGCCACTCTGGCAATAGCAACAAAAACAGCAACAATAACAGAGTCAAAGACAAACTGGATATTGGTGTATTATAAGAACCAATGAAAGCTACCATGGTTCCATCTTTAATAAATAGAAAAGAGATCCATAACTATAAATAATATAGACAACAAAATAAATACTGACATATCGTAAATATCTATTAAATAGTGATACCAGCATTAACAAGAGAAAAGCATTCAACAATAATATCATAGAGTTCACTAAATATCTCAGTAAAGCTTAATAGGACTACCAGGAAAGAGGGTAGGGAAGGGGAAAATGAAAGAAGTAAAATTTGAAAAGTAAAAGAAGGTGAGAAAGAGAGAAAAGTGAAATAAGGGATCCTATTGAGGAATAAAAGAAAATAAATAAAATTAGACAAAAAGTAACAGAAAAGAGCAAAGAAGAAAAGGAAAAAGAAAAAAACAGTAAAGAAAAAAAAAAAAAAACAACCCAAAAAACAAACCCAAATACCAACACATCAATGAGGAAAAAGAGAAATGAGTCCAAACAAAATTTCTCTGTTTCTGAATAACTAGTTTCTTTCTAGGGTCAGCTACATTGGAGTTTACCAGATTTGGTGGAGTGACAGTCACTACTAAAACCTATTTTGTTTCCTCACTCAGGTTTTTGTGTTTGAATACTGGATCTTTGCCAATGGGGAGAGCAAACAGACCACTGAGCTAGCTCTGTTTGGATATAGGCAGTAGGGTGAGTTATGAAGCTGTCCACTGGACTTAATGCCATCCCTTTCAGGGCCAGCCCCTCTGAAAGCCACTCATCACCAGCCTGGCTTCTCACTGCAGGGGTTGGGACCCCCATGTACTTCTCAGCCTGAGATTAAACTTCTCAGGGGTCTGGGTCTAGCTGGTATCCTCTCTATGAACGTGTGTTGTGGTCATCTCCCACCTGGTCACTGTGGTAGGGGGACTCCAGAAACCCCGAAGGGTAGCTGTTTTGTTGCTCTGTCTTAAGCAATTAACACCTTTCTGAAATGGCTCCTGATTATACTTTCTCAAATGCGGCAGGCACTGCACTAGATTTCTTCTCCAACTCTAGCCTGCCATGTGTCAGGAGTCACTTTCTGAGTAAATTCTCATGCTGTTTTTGCATTGAACAGTAACTGTGGACTTTTCTTGGGCCTAGTGCTACCTGCTCAGTTTGTTGTTTATCCCTGGAGCTCCCAACCTTTCCTGGGCTTATTTGTGTTAGCAGAGAAAGGTCCCTCTCCCCAGGAGCCTCGGTTAACTTTTTAGACTGCTCTACATTGTGCTGTGTTCAGCAGCTTCTCTGTAGTTTCTACTTTTCTTGTCAGCTTCCTCTCAATTCCCAGATACCTTTTTTTTTTTTTTGATCCAAGTTGTTATTTTCTAGGTGTCTTGATTCCAGGTCCTAGAGAATGGTGTATTTTGATGCCAGTTATTCTGCCATTTTTAATCCTCTGTAATAAATTTTTAAAATTTAAACATTCCCTGTATTTTTTGATCATCTCTTTTTTATCTCATGTTACCGTTTGGTTTCGTCCTTTGCTTTACAACAAATAACATCAGGGACAGAGATGAGGCACCCTTTTTATTCCTCTTTTTCTCTACTGTGAATTTATTTATCAGCCATGTAGAAAATATGTTTCTGTATATGTATGGAATACAGGTGAATTTTTGGTTAATTCAACATATATTGAGCATACATTGTGTTTCACATATTTGTTCTCTGAACTTGAGAAGTGGAAGAGAATATAGAAATTGAAAAGGCATTGGGCCTAAGTAGCTAATATCTAGTTAGTATTTGAATAGATAGATGTTTAATCATTCATTCTATATGTATTGAGTACGCATGTGACAGACACTTTGCTAGGTGCTGCTGAGTCTGGTCACCCATACTGCAACAGTAGCCAGGTGCAGTGGCATGTGTGTGTAATCCCTCTCTTGGGAGACTGAGGTTGAAGTGGGAGAGTTCCTTGAGTTCAGGAGTTCTGTACAAATCTGGGCAGCATAGCAAGGCCCTGTCTCCAAACAGAGCTGACTGCAGCAGCAAAGTTTTTGTCTTATGTGAAGCTTGTATTCTTGTGGGGAGAGACAGATAGTAGACAAGTAAACATAGTGGGGAAAAAAGGTATAGGCATGTGATAAGGTATTCAAGTATGGGATAGATTGGTTAGGAAAGGTTTTGCTGAGAAGGTAACATTGGAGGAAGGGTCAGAAAGGCTAGTCACGTGAAAGAGTTGAGAGAAGGAATAGGTGAAGACAAAATGCAAAGATCCCAAGTGTGGAGCACAAAGAGTTATTTACCGGAATGGTATATAAGCAAGAGGGGAAATGGTCAGAGAAGTAATTCGGGCTAAAGCGTCCTCACAGGTTGCGGTATGGCATTTATAGTCCAATGTGAGAATTTGGACTTCTGCTCTGAGTAAAGTGGCTTTGCAAGGTATTGAATAAAGGAGCAACATGATCGTATTTTAAAGAGTCTGGCTGTTGGCAAATACTTTGTTGAGGACACAAAGGTACAGGGATTCCAGATAGGCTGTTATAATCCAGTCAAGAGATGATAGTGACTTGCATTAGAAGATTAGCAGTGAAAGTTATGGAAGGTCATAGTTTGGACCTTTTAAAAAGGTTGAAACAACAGGATTTGCTGATAGATTGATACAGAATATGAATAAAAGAGAGGAGTCAATGAAAACCCCACGAGGAACAATGAATTGAATGCTTTAGAGTAAGAGAGCAGTGATTGATTTAGAATGGACTAAGGTGAAAAATCTATTTGAACTGATTGAACTGGACTTTCAAAGAGGTAGTTTATGTGAAAAGTATAAGGTTAGACTTGGCCTCTTGTGGCATTTGTGAGCATATGCTCTTACAGTTTTATGTGCAGACACATGGGGGATATAGATACAAGTGGAAGGGTATTTTGGGGCTAATCAAGGAGGGTCCTGCAATGTGAATAAATTGAATATTTATCTCAGGCATTGGGAAACGTGGCAAGTATCTATAAAAATGTAAAGTACTCAAGCTTAGTATTTTAACTCTTTTGCTTCTTTGCCTCTCTGCCTCCTCTTGGTATTAGTTCTTTCCTTCAAATATCCGCTACTTATACCTTTGCCTCTGCGAAAACATTCTCTTTGAAAGAAATATATATGAAATAAGCCCATATTATCTTGTGAATATCTCAGTATACTTGTTAAACTTTTTAAATTAATTTTTGTTGGGGAAAATGTGGTTATTTTTGAAATAGTGGGAGTATTTTAGAGGGGAGGGAATACTGTGTTTGATCCTGAAGCCATGTTGATGCTAAGATTGAAGCTGAAAATATACTCACTTTGATTATAAAGCCATTTAGAAGCACTGGGACAAAAGACTAACTACTTTTTCCTTTATCCTTATTTCCTCCTCCCATTTATAGCCCTTAATCTTTAATACCCATTTTTTCTTCTTGCTTGAATTTATTCGGTGCAGAGATCCAGAGTCTGCTTTTATGGTATCTTACTGATTTGTTACTTTTCTTCTCCTTGCTCCTTCATGTAATAGTCAAGCTTCCCAAGCAGTCAGGTTTCGTTGAATAACAGCCTTTATTCAACAGCCTTTATTGCTGCAGATTACCTAGCATTTAAGACACCTGATGAGGGCAAAGTGAACAGTGAACAGTATTTTATTGGTACTTTCTGGATAAAGTAGGGAAGAAGATAAATGAAAGCTAAAAGAACAAGTGTAGGAAAGAATAGTTATCATCCAGGGGAATCCAAGTTTAGCTCCATTGTGTCTAAGAGTTTTGTCTCTGCAATACATGCAGGACTGTGTGGTAATGATAATTATGGAGGATCAGGGAAAACTATTGATACATGTTGGAGAACTAAAAGGAGAAAACTGCATCGAAAACTGTGCTAAAATTTCAGTCCCTAGTTATTTTTTATCAAATATTTAACATTCTAGACTGTTACACACAGTGAACTGATTTAGTTTTTACAGTATTTTTTTTATCTGAATGACTTTATTTAAAAATTTAAAAATATATTTTTATAGTATTTTATTTTTTAAAAGTAGTGAGGTTTACACTTACTAAAAGTAGGAAAAGAAACATACACAATCTCAGAGTGATTGTGGGCCAGTTAAAAGTATGAAAAGAAGTTCACGCTACAGGTTCAAAGCAGACCACAGAGCAGGGCATAGTGGCACAGAATTTACTGATGGCCATCTTTTGTATCTCTTACTCCTCAGGATGACATTAGATCTAGGCCGTCCTATCAAAAACCTGCTTGAGTTCTCAAGCACTTTCTGATTGATTCTAGGTGCAGGTTTTGGGCACATGTGTCCTGGATCTTCCTGATCCTGGTCATAAGCACTTGTCCAACTGGCCAGCCACACCCTAATCTCCTGCCTCATTTCTCCCTGAGAGACATAAATCTTTATGGGGTGTTGGGGTTGTAGAGCATTCTATGTTCATATGGTTAGCCCTTGTGAAAGGGGCTGTAGGCCCTACCTACTGGGGTTTATATGCTCTTCAACTACCTTGCATGTTTGTGGCTTGCTGACTGGTTTGAAAAAAACAACTTGTTGGAAAACAGTGAGAAAGAAGTTAGTACTGTTGAGCTGCCTGTTTGAATGAGAAAGTTTGGTGAATTTGTCAGGAGAGTAACTTTACTATTTAAGGGAGCATGTCAGATTTCCTTGTTTCCTGCGGTGGACAAAGCATAGCAAAGAGCAGTATTAGATAAATTACAGGAGCCATAGCCCTAGCAAGGTAAGAATCAAGTTGTATCATGTACAGGTACAAATTCTCTATGATCATTATATATATCTAAAATATACCAATAAAATCTGATTGGAAGAAAAAAAGATTATCCACATTGTGAATCTAATTGAGGAGTCTTAGTAAAGATGTCCATCTAAGCTGTGGTGAATTATGGATCCTTAGTGACTCTACCCAGCAGAGCAGTATTAAGAGTCTTGCTTTTTGAAGAGGACCTTAGGTCTTCCAGGGGTTCACAGGAGTAGCTTTCTTCTTTTGGGTGATCTTTTCATGAGACAGTTGATTTGGAGCTGGCTTTGTAATTGCCAGTCCTCCCCATGTATTGCCCTCTCTGTCTCTCCTCTGTACAGGTTTTAACAAAGAAGCTAGTCTGAGATTGGCAGGGTTATTGGGCAAGCTTTGTAGGCCTTTTGGGTAGTGGCCACTAATCCTAGTTGTGTGAAAATTTGAATGACAATTTCCTATGTAAGGTCGTTAAAGCTTTTCACTGCATCCCTGGAGGAAGGACCAGTTTGATTGGTTCTTCAGGAACAGGAAATAAGGCTAGGGTTTTGAGGGGTCGTAAGGCTGCCCTTCTTGTCTATCAGCCTTTTGATTTCCTAAAGAGACTTTAGATGTGTCTCTTTGGTGTCTCTTACAATGAATGACATTGACATGCCTGGGAGGACAGAATCGCTAACATTACTCATAAATTTCTTCCTGTTAAGGGAGCAGAACACCATGGAACAATGAAAAACTCAAACAGTTGACCTTTAAATTGATATGTCAGAGCAGGTGTAAAGAAATTCCCACTAGGGCGACCCTCTACCCCAAATATGGCTGTGGATGTAACTGAGGGTTTTCCGGAGAAGGAAGTTAAAACTGAATGATTGAATTTGCTTACCTGTGATGTGCAGAGTCACCTGTGGTTTTTCACAGGAGGTAGAGATGTCTGTGGACAGAAGCATTGCAGATTGTCCAAGACCCCGTTTATTTAGTCTTTCACCAAAGTGGGAGGTGAGGGTTTGGCTGACTTACTCCTTTTCTAGGTGCAATCCTCCATTGCCATGAATCAGGCACATTGACCACCTGACACATGAAGCAGGGCCAAGGCAGTGACGTGGTACAGTGGTTTGCCCAGAGTCCAGTCTTTTTGCAGGTTTTGATTGGCCCTGGGTTTTCTCTTGGCCTACTTGGGTGTGTTTATAGGAGTGCCAGTTACAGCAGCCATAACTTTGATCTGTCTCTCAGCCCTTCTCTTATTTTAATCTGGATCCTAATTGTTGAACACAGAAAAAGCTGTGTCCAGCAATTGGGTCATAGGACTCTGGGTGCCTGTCTGCAAACCTACCAGGATCTTTGGAAAATACTGGGTCTCGGGCCGGATATGTAGTTCAGCGGCACAGCGCCTGCCTGGCAAGCACAAGGTCCTGAGTTCAATTTCTAGTACCAAAACAAAACAAAACAAAAAAGTGGGTCTCCCTGGGGCTCCAACCTCTGGTGGAAACAGGTGAGAGAGACCTATATATGATCCTGAGAGACAGGTGGGTGTCTGAGGACAGGATCATCAACGCTATCAATTTCCTTCTTCCTCAGATGCCTCTTCAAGAAACAACTGTTAATCTATTTGTTCAAGTATTAGGGGAAAGGAAGGAAATAAAAGACATGTTACCATTCAAAGCAGTGGCGAGATGAGATGGAGAAAGGAAAAATAGTGTTAGAGAAATTGAGTAAAAGAAAGGAGAAAAAACAGAAAAGTAATTTGAACAGTCAGTCAATCTTTGTCTCCTGCCATCTAGACAGAGTTATGTGCTAATTATTAGCTAGTAATTTGTGCACATCATAATCAATATTTAGGGGAGATGAAATATACAAATTTTTTTTTTTTGCATATTGTACCCCAGGTGGTAGCATGGTTGGAGGTGATAGGGCATTCCTACCCCCACCCCTTTTTTTTTTTTTTGCGGCACCGGGGATTGAATTTATGACCTCATGCTTGCCAGGTTGGTGCTTAGGCCACTGAGCTAAATCCCTAGCCATTGTCTTTTTGAGACAGGGTCTCACTATGCAACTCAGGCTGGCCTTGAGCTCACTTTGTAGCCCAGGCTGGTCTTGACCTCGCAGTGTTCCTCCTGTCTCAGGCTCCCGAGTGCTAGGATTACAGGTGTGTGCCACCAGGCCTGGCCCTACCACCTTTTTTTTTTTTTTTTAATATTGCCTCAAAATGGAATACTGTTGTTTAGAATTTAGTTGATTTTTATCTGAAGAGAGTCTTGAATAGAACTTGAAAAACCATTCATATAAATGTAACCTGTATTTCAATAGCAAAAAAGTACATAACGACTCACAAATTTTAAGGCAATTTATGAAAAATAAAGTAATTAGATTTTTTTCTCCTTTACTATGTAGGTATTTATACAGTGAAACTGGTACTTACTGAGTTAATGGAAAGAAACAAAAAGTTGTTTTATCTGTTCCTGGCATTAATTTTGGTTGGTTATTTAATCAATTCTTGTTTTATATGTGGAAAATACTTAGCTTTTGTTAGTAGAAAATATTTGAGTGTTAATGGAATTTTATTCTTTCTTAGGTCATGTTTACTGGTGAAAATATTCCCGTTCATCCTCATGTTTATAGCAATGGTCATATCTGT
>RJWT010049409.1:0-11003 GCA_004365215.1 Cuniculus paca
AGCTCACACCTGATTTCCTGTCTCCTGCTATGGTTTAGATCTTAAATGCCCCTCAAAGGCCCATTATGCTCAAGGATCAGTGACCACCCTGTGGCACTAAAGTAGTACAACCTTCAGGAAGAGGGCCCCAGGAGAGGAAGTTAGGTCACTGGGGATGCACCACTGAAGGAAATACTGGGACCATAGCCTCTCTTTCTCTGTTTCCTAGCCACTGTAAGTTGAACAGTCTGTCCCCACCATGAGCTCATGGCACACTGTGCTGCTGTCATAGGCCCAGTGACAGGGCACCAGTAACTATGAACTGATACCTCTGCAACCATGAGCCCACATAAACCTTTTTCTTTATTTTCTTAGATATACCATCATAGTGACAAGAAGGTGACTATCTCTCAGCTAAGAAGGCACAGGTAAGGGGAAAAAAGCTTTTAATATTAACATAAAAATTTTTAAAACTTGAAATTTTACGTAGTAAGACACTAATTCTCAAGAGTATAGAATCCTACTATATGGAATATTTTCTGATACATTTACAGTTCTATTCTTAAATTCTCAATACTTGTTCATTCTTTTCATTATCTGGTATGTACAGCTCAAGGTAGACTTAATCCACAGATTTCTTTGACAGATCAAGTTTGGATAAATCTTTTGTCCCTGTTAATTTGTTCTTAAGAAATTTGGCCTTCTGGCTTCCCATAGCTAGAAAACAGGACCAACTACTAAAAAAAAATTGTGAGTTTAAATTTCCTAGCAGATTTGTTAAATATTGACCATAGCTATACCTCTCACATTCTCCTGATACAATTTTTTTTAAGAAATACGCTATCTGATGCACTAGGATTCAAAGTCACATGATTTTCTCACTCTTTGGAAAAGCCAGTGAATTTCTTACCTCACTGATTACATTCCCCGCAGAGGAAGTCAGTTATTTTATAGACAGCTTTATGTATATGAGATGACTATTTGAGAATAAATATGCTGCTTTGTGAATTTTAAAAAGAATAAAAAATATCTAATGAATTTATCTTTACATTAGAACAAGGGGAGAAAGACATCACAGATGACATTAGTTTGATAATTATGTTTCCAAAGAATCTAACTATATGTTATAGAGAAAAATTTCCTGTGATCATGAGAAGTGCAAATGGTACTAGAGAAACCTCAACCCTGAAGAACCTACCCCTGCCTTCTAGAGGGAATCCTGGTGTATGACTGCACAGGCATCTCTGGGGGTCTTGCCTAACTTCATAGTACATGGCACTGTCTGACAGGAGCATAGAGCAAGCCACAAATATAAGTTATATGTATAACACCACATTTTCTAGTACCACATTTCAAAAAGCAAAAAAAAGCAGGTGAAATAGCCAAAGTATTATCATTTTAACATGTAATGCACAAAAATAGTATTAGTGTTATTAATATGTAAACTATTATAATAATCTAGACATTCATCATTTACATCATTTACATTCCTGTGGCCAGGTCGTTAACTGAACTGGTCACTAGGTGAGGAATTGTACATGCATTACAATATTCAGAACAAAGAAATGGTCAAAGGAAACTCCAACTTGATGACTTTGCTTTTATTAACATTACTCTTACAAGCAGTACTAGAATGTATAACAGAACAGAAAACTATAGTGCTGTACTGTACAGTCAGCAAAAATCACAGTACCCTATAAACAAGGTGCATGCTACAAAAAAAGACATTGAGGCTCTGTAAACAAGACATACAGAACTGTACAAAAAAAACCACTTGTAAATCTGAGCAGCGTGTCATCAGTCTTGAGCAGTGTCCGAAACGATCGTTAAACAGGTCATTAAATGAAGAATATCTGCATTTATATTAATTCATGATATATTACTATTATTATATTGAGTACTGTGATTTCCGCCTTTGTGCAGAGTCTGAGATCTATGCTGAGTCTTTGAGAATGTCTTAAATGGATCTGAGAACTTGGCAAGGGTTCAGTGGCTGCTTATGGCTACCATATTGAGTGATGTGACTAGGAAGCTACTTCTCTAACTGTACTGTGCATTAGAATCACCTTCGAGGGAGCTCTTAAAAACCTTGATGTCAGGCTGTTGCCCAGATCAATCAAATCAGAATTTCCGGCCACCTTCCCTTCCCGGTGTTTTTCAACACCAGGTGAAATCAAAGTACAGCAACTGTGAAGAGCCAAGCGGATCGGAAAAATAGCTGTTGCAAGACCTCCATCATTTAACAATTTGGCTCTGAGTTTTAAAATTCTGGGTTGAGCATCTTTTCATTGTTCTGCCCTTTGCAGCGAGTATTTGAAAGGAGAAACAAATAAGGGCCGCTCACCCTGTAATCACTTCCTTATTTTCCCAGCAAAACCTGGAATCGGGTTCAGCTAGCAGCTGATTGTATCTCCACCACCTCACATTTAAGCTGTTCACAGTGGCAGCAGGAATCCTGGTAAAAGACAGTGCCAGCCTAAGACACTGGTTCAGTGTTGTCCTGGCACCAACTTGGGAAATAAAAACCTTTTATGTGGAAAATCTCCCCTTATGAATACTGAGAAACAGGTTAGACTGGCGACACAGCATTTTCTTGCAGAATGCTTGTCAGGTGAATTGGAGCCATGCCTTGATTTCTACCCTCAACCTCCTCTCCTGGTCTTCTCACTGTCTGTTGCTGGCCTGGAATCACCCATGACTTATCCAGCCAAGAAAAACCAGGTCTCTGGGCCCAGGCAACACAAAAACAGTCACGTGCTAAATGCAGTGCTGGTTTCCAAGAACCTGAGGTCTTAACTGCTCTGCGTTTGGCTTTGTTCTAAAGGAATTCAGGGCAACAGAAGATTCACCAGATTGATTTAGAAATACAGTCTTTGTGAAGTGCTTATTATGCATGTTAAAGTCTGCGATATGCTTGAAAGCCAACACGACATACTGCATCTGTTAGCTTTTTTGAGAGGTAGCATGCTAAAGGAGCCAGGGAGGCAGGGAAGTTAAGTGAATCAAACCGTGTCACAGAGCTAATTACAGCCTCAGAAAGGAGGATAAGAACCAGTTTTTTTGACACCTGATCCAGTTCTCTTGCCACCAACAAATTATGTTGCTTTTAAAGTCCAGTCCCTATCCTTTACTCTGAATGCAAATGGAAATCGAGTCTTTTTGTGGAGGGAGAGTATTAGCAGTATCTATCACAAATGTAAATAGATACATTCTTCACTCATCCATTGACACATTCATTTTACCTATAAAAATGTGTCTTACAGAAACACCACAGGTACACAAAGTCATTTGAATGAAGATGTTTGTTACTATATTTTTGTGATAGCAAAACATTGAAATCAACTTAAATGTCACTCAAGATAGCTCTTAAAAAGAATGATGTAGATTTATATCAACTGATATGGAAAGATGTGAACAGAGGTAAGTTAAAAATTCAAAATACAAAATAGTTCTCATATAATTTTGTATATACAGAAGAGGAAAATACAAATATATGTGTGTAAGTTCATAATAGATGTCTGGAAGGATATTTGGAAAACTATTGAAAAGCATCGTTTCTGCTACGTGCAAGAGACTTGAGAATACACTTCTGCACCATGTGAAACTGTTGTGTGGGAAACAAATTCCCACAGTAGACGTGTAATTAAAAATAAACATTCAGAAAAATCCCTAAACCTCCTTGTAAACAACCCAGAATATTCGCAAAGGTCAAGCTTACTTAGAAATATAAATGTTATTATTAATAATAACAAAATGAAGACTGTTTTGAGAGTCCCACTATGCTAGAATTTTGATTATAAATCATATGTGTTATAACTCAACACTAATTAAATAACAATTAGCAAATTAATTAATTGAAAATTTACATGTTCATCTCTTAAGATTAATTCTGTTAGGTTTTTACTGTTATAAAATAAATAGAAAGTAACTAAGAATAATATAATTCCATAAAAAATTTTTATACATATTTTAAAAACAGTAGTTTTATATGTTATATCCGAGGTAATAAAAATGAATGGCTCCAAATGTGGGCGGAAGTGAGGAAGGAGAAAGCTGATTGTAACATGCCTTGTCTTTACACAAGCCAATGACAAATTTCGGCCTCTGGTTTCACAGGAATGGAGAGGGGACTTTGTACTCTCTGGTGTCTGCTAGGAAAGGGAGATCAGAAAGGCACACAGGAAAGAAAACGTTCACTCATGCAGTTCATGCAGCTGAGTGTGTGAGGGCAGTGCTACCTGCATCTTCACAGAGAAGATAAGAGTGAAGTACCAGGCGATTCCCACTGACAAGGTGGTATTGTCTTCTAAACAAAGGGAACAGCATTTATGAAAATATGAATGCTGAGGCCTACCTTGTCTTCAGAAATTTCATTAGTGCTGGGCATGGTTTGTGGAGAAGTTGGTGGTAGACGATCCTAAAGGTGGGGAGCAGGAGTTGGTCGTCAAGGGCAATCAAACAAATGACTTGGGATATTTTATCCTTCAGTCCTCTGCAGATCAACCTGGTAATCACTAGCCATGTCTGGCTCTGAGGACTTAAAATTTGGCAATCTCAAATTAAGATGTGTATAAAGTATAATTAAAGATGTGTATGAAGCATAAAATACTGTTCTTCAGATTTTTAAAACAATATAAAAATGTACAATGTCTTGTTTTTATCCTGATTACATGTTGAAATGATAATGCTTTGAGTATACTGAGCTAAATAAAATATATAATTTAAAAGAATTTTATCTGTCTGTACTTTTTTTAACTGGCAACTAAAAAATTTAAAATTACATACTTGATTTGAATTATATTGCTACTTGACAATGCCGTGGTTAGATTTTTAACAAAGTATGAATGATATTCAAGTAAAGAATGATATTCACATTATAGTACTGTCTTCCTGGCCAAAGTGTGAAGGAAAGTTCATGGAAAACTGCTTCCCAGCTATTGTTTCAGTCCAAGAAGAGAAGATGAAATCCAAGTGCTGGAAACGAAGTAAGAGAATGAATTCAAACAATGGGTTTTAGAGAAAAGAGGATTTAAAGGACAGTAAATTTTAAGTTTGTTCCTGATGATTCCATTAAATCAGCATAATCCCTGATGTTTGACTTCCTGATGGTTCCATTAAATCAGAAGACAGTGATGGCAGGAAGAGATAGTTGAAGTGAGGAGTTCCGGAAAAGATGATTAATACTTCTTAGAATTTCGTGAAACTCATGTGACTCAAAGTATACATTTTCAATACACAACAAGAAACATTCTGGATCTTGGAAAAGCTTTGGATCAGAGATAGAGATACAGTTGTTTTAGTACATACCTCCTGAATGGTGTTACAAACAGAGATAACATTTCTGAGTCACCACGTTTTCTGAAAAGAATACAGAACTCTTGAGCAGCACCAACATCTTGAGTAAAACATGTCAAGAGATTGGAAGAAAGAAGTTACAGTGATTAGAAGAGAACAAGGAAATAACTGCTTTAAAATTCGAACAAGTGGAGCCCTGAGAGAGAGGAATCCTCATCCTATACAAAGTTCTGACGAAACAAAAAGTGTCCTATGCACAGAATTTATTGAAGCCTAACAGGTGATTTTTACATACATTTTGTATCTATTGTCTCATTTAATTCTCACAACAACTTTGCGAGACAGGTGCTATAATTATCCCTATTTTACAGATGAGGAAAATGAGAAACACTAGAAGGTTAAGTGATTCACCCAAGATCACATGGTAAATGACCGATAGTGACAGAATTCACAGGCATGCTCCCAAGCCTGTCTATTTTTTACTTGAAATCCCAATTATAACAACATGTATAAGCAGCCTATCATCTCCTCTGAAATATTAAGCGAACCCAAGGAACCTGGTGTAGTCAGTGAGATGAAAAGATGTTGAAAGAACATAGTTTATTTCCTTTCACTGCCATCTTTCAATTGGTTCTTCAATGAGAAACTACTAGGTTTAGGGACAAAGAGAGATAACTTTTGGTTGATTTTGGTCACTTTTGGCTAGGTATTCTAAAGGCTTTTCAGATCAAACTAAGCTTGTTGTAGGCAGAGGTGCTGGATGGGCGAAGCCACCACTGTAGTTCCTCCGCCGCTCTGCTGTAGGGACCAACAGAGGTAAGGGACTAGAAGTAACAATTGACAAGAGGACAGCTGTCATGGCAGCACTCTCCAGATCCCCTCATGTTCCATTCTACAGCCATCTTTTCTAAATTCCTTCTAGAAGTTTCTGTAGACATTGGAAGAATGAAGTGATTCACCCATTATACAATCCCTGGAAGCCACAAAATGTGGTTCAGGCTTGTTTCCCCTCAGATGTCTTCTGTCACCTGCCCACTGGTCCCTGAGAAAACTGAGATTCTCCTGGTAGGAAAGAGCCCCTTTCTCTTCCTATGATTATCACAGCAAAGGCTTTTGTCATTATGTTTTTAATTACTGACTGGTCAGATTTAGTCACCATGGTAACAAAAGGCATTCTTTCTATCCCTCCCTTGCCCAACACATATCCGATCCTTAATTTTTATTTGGTTGTGTAGTTATTCACTTGAGCTATATTTTATTTTGAATGCAAACATCCCAGTGAATCTGTAGTTTCACTCCAAAGAGAAGAGTGCATCTGAGGAATGACAGTTTGAAGAGCAATGGGAAATAAGTTAGCAGCATGTGTCAAGTACTCTGAAAAGAATGCTTAGCAGATATATGTTATGTCTAGATGTCCCCCCAAATCCTCATGTGGTCACTGGTGGGGCTTTTTCAGAAGTGGTTGAATCTAGAGTGTGTGATGATACTGGAATTGATTCATGGTACAATGTTAGGATGAAGGGCACTAGAATTAAGGGTGTGAGTGGTACCCACCCTGAGTAGCCTGGATAAAATATAAGGAAAAGAAAGAGCTGTGTTCATTCCTTGCTTGCTTGCTTTACTACATTCTGCCCATCATGAAATGTCACCCTCTGTCATGCCTCCCTGCCTTGGAGCCAGCCGATCACGGACTGACACCTCTGCAAACTGTGAGCTAAATAAACCTCTCGTTTAACTTTGGGTGGCAGGTGTTCCTCAATGAGGAAAGTGACCAAGACAATATAGGTGAGACAGACCAAGGAGAGGGACCTAAGCAAAGATCTAGAAAATGGATAGGAAAAGAAAAGAGCACAGAGGGCAGACCAAGGTCATGATTACACTTTCCATCAGTAATTTTCTTTTTTTTCTTTTTCTTTTTTTTAACTGAATCAAAAGGTATTTTTTTTTTATTTTGAAAAGAATACAACCAAACAAAATAAAACAAAGTAGAGTCAATCACAACAAAACAATGAACATGGTACATGATTTCTAAACAGGGTAAAAAGCAATCGATAATGGCTACATAATGCCTCTTGTTATCTGCAGTATACCTGCCCATACCATCAGGGATAAGTAAAATCGAACAAAATAGAACAAAATAAAATGGCAAAACAAAAATAAAAACAAAACAAAGCAGAACATTGTAAGCAATACAGAACTTCAAGATACTAGTAAAACAGCAGTGGCTACCATAATGTTTGTTATCTTCAGAATAGTTGCCTACACCTTCAGACATAATACAATCAAACAACACCAAATAGAGTAAAATCAATCAAAACAAAACAATGAAAGCAATACAGGGTTTCTAAACAAAATAATTGGACATCCTCGATGGCTGCAATTATATATTTTATTATCTTTAAAATAGCTGTCCATGCCATCAAGTATAGTAAAATCAAACAAATCAGAATAAAATGAAACTAATCAGAACAGTGAAGACAATATGAGTTTCAAATAACAAACTAAAAGAGTTAGTGGGATCCAAAATGCACAATACATATTGGGAAAGTCAAAAGGGAGGAATTATCTAAAAAGGGAAGGAAGTAGCCTTCCATCAGTTAATCCATCAGTAGTTTTCTATCAGGGAGTTTTCTTCCAAACACTGACCCTCATACCCCAGCTCTGATTGGTCTCATTGATCAAACTGGCCCAGGAGAGCTGTGAACTGTGGGGAGAACTGTCTCGTGCCACAGAGTGTGATGCCTCAAAGTCTATGGGGTGAAACTGAGATATTTGATTGTGGTTAGAGGGAAAGTCACACATGGGTGGGGACGAAAATGGACTTAACTTTATGGCTAATTGTGGCCCATGTATAGAAAATCATTCTATAATTCAAAGCCTCTTTTGCTTTCAGTGAACAGATTTCTAGTGTTAAGAATCAATATTCACATTATCACTGGTTATCACTGGTTACTGATCTTGGGAAAGCTTTACATATTTAAGAAAATTCATGTTGTGCTTGAAAGGATCGTTATTCATTCATGTTCATCAAATTCATAGATTCAGGTGGATGAAACAGTGGTCATCATTTGTAAAAATTAGCTGGAAAACATCTGGTTTCCCAGAGATATTTTCCAACCTGTGCCAGAAATGAAGCCAAAATAAAATGATTTGGAGTTTCATCAGGAACTCTTTCCCTTGAAATTGTGGCTTCAAAAATTTCTTTAAAATTAACTCAAAAAGGAGATGAGAAAATAAAAACAGTAAAAAGAAATCTGAAGGAATGGAAAAGTGCTTGTTTACTGAGTATTTACTAAGTGCTCACCCCTAGGTTGGGTATATAATATCGATGATCTTTCATTTAACCCTCTCAATAGCCACATGAAGGCATTGTCATCCCATTTTTTAAAGGAAGAAACTGAGACTGAGAAACAGTAACGTTATATACCTTGCCTTAAATCACACACTGTGCCAGGAGGCAGCCAGTTTTACGGGCTCAAATTTTAGCAGAGCCTTTTATCTGTTGAGATGGAAGTAGGTCTGTCATGAAATAAAAGTAACTATATTCAAATAAAGCTTGGGCAAAGTTGAGTTACACAGACCTAGCTAAGTTGCTTTTCTTTAGGACTTTTTAGAAGTTTTAATAAGGAACAATATACAATGAATCTCTAAGAGGTGATTCTCAGATATGACCTCCGAAAGGAAACTGTAGAAACCTTTTGTCCTGCAGTGCCTATTTATAATGTGGAAGCCTGGGATAAATCATTTCCAGGAAAGGAAGAAAGCAAAGACGGGGTTAATGACAATGACAGCAGTCACAAAACAGAAGTGACAAAAGTCACTATGTTGCCTCCAGACCTAGAACTTTGGTACAGATTCTACTGCCGTCTGATCACTGGGGCTCAGACATGGGCTAGACAGGTGCTCCTAAGCTCAGGAAAGCACTGGTACTTAACAGCACTGCGTACGTTCGGTGGTGTTACTAATATGCTTGGTGGAAATCATGGCTGATTTAGTTGGTATGTATTGCTCTCTGTCTCTCATGTAAGGGGTGTTTCCTGATGTCCCAGGAAATGGCCTGGGCACTGGAGAAATACATGGAGAAATAAGAAGCAGGAGCAGTGAGTAATTACAACACAGTGTGATATGTGGCAACGAGCAGGTGCCGGTTGATCCATGGCGCGACAGAGAAGCTTCTTGTAGCATAGGCAGGGGAAGAATCAAGGACCGCGATGAGCAGGTGAAATACTGAACATGAATAGCACAGTATGTTCAGTTCTGCTTCCCACAGGAAAAAGACTCTACTATCTTTTTCTGTGTCCTCAGTTGACTACAGGTTTTACAGACTTTTATAAACAAGCGAATTCATTTAATTTTTCAAGTCAACAGAAGCCTCTGAACAAGATTTCTTTCATTTTTTCTCTCTCAAAGAGCAATGCCTCTCCGTATAACTTCCTGATGGTTCACAACAATTTTCACTTAGGTACGAAGACCTGAAATAAAAGTAAAAATGATTCCATAGTGCTTTCTAATTAATTTATAATGTTGATAGCTACCATCTGCCTCAAAAGGAGTGTAAGGATCTAAATGAGAAAAGCATGCTCTTAATTTGATTATGTAGCATCTGTCTCAAAACTTGTATAACAATAGCAATATGTAGTACTTAGAAATTTTCTCAAATTTGACTCCAAAAATACTATTTAGAAATGCTGGAGCAAAGGATTTATGTGAGATATTAAGAATTAACTCTGCACAGAATGAACAATCAGAGTCCATAAGGGTTATGATCTGAGACAGGTATGAGAAAGCCCGAGATGACAGGGTTGGGCTTCTGCTTGAGTTGAGAGAGATCTGAATGCACGGAAGGGCCAGGGGTCACAGAACAGCATCGGGGGTACAGGCAAAGCTCAGAGCAGCTGCTGCTGACCACTGTGGTAGCATCTTAGCATTTCCACGGCAGCTCCGACCACATGGGTGCCTGTAGGTCTCTAAGGGACAGTCACCATACCTTTAAAGACTTATTTTCTAGCTCCGTTTGCGTGAAATTATTTTCTAAATCAATTTTCCTACAAAATTTAAAGAAAACTTTAGCTCTCAGAAAGTGTCACTGAAGGAAAAACTTTTGACTTTTCTATGTAAATAAGGATATCGATTAAGCTATGTAGTACACTATCGCTGATCCTTTAAAGAACAGTTGATAGAATGTGTGTTTTTTTCTTTCAAAATTATCTAATGTGTCATTTACATAAGGCAAGCAGAACCAAGCGTGATGAGCTGCATTTCTCATTAGTTCAGACAGTAAACCGGAAAAGCAGCTTGCTCTGTATATTTTACTAAATGCATTCTTCTGGCCCGCCTTTTTCTAAGCAGGAAAGGAATGTAATCGTTACTTGGAAAATTCACACATGTTGTCTTGAAATAGCTGGGTTCAGATGTGTTTGGGGCACACTGGGCTAGGTCATCATCAGTTCATGGAACGGAAATAATCGACAGATGAGGCATAAGCAGTGGCAGTGTTTTCTCTTCTGTTACCAGTCTAATTTCAGTGTTCTCAAAGGATGGGCATCCTTATAAAGAGCCCACAGTCTCCCAATATTTTCATGAACCATATTAGTAAACATTATTTTCTATTTCTCATTCCTTTTATGAACACTGGCTTTATATACTTAAAAACACTAAACAAAGAAAAAGGAAACCTCTTGAATTAAAGACCAGATTTCATTGTTTGCTTTGAAATTATCTGCATTAAC
>RJWT010049410.1:0-11005 GCA_004365215.1 Cuniculus paca
TCAAAATATTTTTGAGCTATTACAATGTACATTAGAGAAAAATTAGTATGGCTTTACTTGCTTCTGTGGTACTTTAATAAAAAGAGGAGTTATTGAGAAAAACACAAAGGGGATAAAGTGCATTAAGTACTAAGTGAATAAAGCGTTTTTTTTTTTTGAACAAAGCATTCTTGTATACTGTATGTACACTTAAAAAATCACACCCATAATTCCTTATGGTAATGAATTATGTCTATTTATTCTATATCCTTTCAAAGAAGCTAGAGAATTCTGTAATAAGCATTCAAAAATGATTCATCATTTTTATTTTTATTTTTATTTTTTGCGGCACTAGGGATTGAACTCACAACCTTGCACTTGCCAGGCAGGTGCTTAGGCCACTGAGCTAAATCCTCAGCTGCATCATTTTTATTAAGAAGATAAAAACATCTGCAGCTGCTTAAGTTTTGTTTTTTTTTTTTTGCGGCACTGGGGCTCGAACTCATGACCTCACACTTGCCAGGCAGGTGCTTAGGCCACTGGGCTAAATCCCTGGCTCTTGTCTTTTTGAGATAGGGTCTTGCTATGTCATTCAAGCTGTCCTTGAGTTCACTTTGTAGCCCAAGGCTGGTCTCGAACTCACAATGATCCTCCTGTCTCAGCCTCCCGAGTGCTGGGATTACAGGCATGAGCCACCAGGCCCAGCCTAAGGGTTCTTATGTAATGGATAATTTTCCCTTTTTCTGATTTCTAAGGTGTTACACAGAAAAATTTTCAGTGCGTAAGGAGTTAAACAGCAAAGAGTTAAATTCCTTTTTGTTTGTGGTGCTGGGGATCAAAACCCAAGGTCTTGTGCAAGCAAGGCAAGAGGTCTTCCACTGAGCCACATCTGTAGCCCAAATTCTAGACATGTCTGGTCTTAGAGACACTGAAGTCTCTCCAAGGTTTTAATCTTCAAAGTCACCATTTTTATTAGATAGCTATCTTTAATGTATGACCACTAAACACTTGTGTAGCACACCAGAGAAGAACTCAAAGTTCATCATTTATCCAGGTCTGTTCAATACATGCTTTCTGATACATCCCAATGCTGTTGTGTCTCTTTCCCTTGTGAGACCAAACTGCATTTTAAGTCAGAACCTACAAAGAAAAATGGATAACACCTAGAAGATAAATATTATTCATAGCTCAGAAGTGTTTTCTTTTGGCATCTCTTATTTATTTATTTATTTATTTATTTATTTACAGAAGGGTCTTGCCATGTATTTCAGGCTATTCTTGAATGATGTAGCTGAGTGTGGGATTACAGAGTTCAAGGCCAGCATGGGCTACATAGTTTTTTCTTTTTTTGGTTGAGACAGGGTCTTACTATGTATGTAGTTCAGGCTGGCCTTGAACTCACTATGTAATCTAGGCTGGCCTTGAAGTCACAGTGATCTTCTTGCTTCAGCCTCCAAAGTGCTGGGATTACACGGATGTACCACCACACCTGGCAGCCTAGGCTACATAGAAAATTCAAGGCCAACCTGAATTACAATATTGAGATCTTTTCTCAACCAACCAGCTAACCAACCAATGTTCCATCAAACATAGTCACCAAGGCCTACTATCTGCAAGACAGCTGGGATATAATGCCACTCCTAGCCTTTGTAGTATTTTCTTTGCCATGAGCTATGGGGCTGGGCAACCTCAGCTGGGGTAGCATTTGAAGTGTTAAACCTGGCTCTGCCATGGATATACAGAGGAAATTCAAGAAAAGTTTAATCTGTGAAAAGTAGAAGATTTTGGTCTCTTCACATAGATTTTTGTGAGTTTCTGCTAACTCAAATACTCAGATGAGATGAACAGTGCAAGACTCTTAAGAGACCCAAAACTTTTAAGTGCTCATTAAAGAGAGTATGAATTTTCTGATGAGGATTAAGCTGTACTGCACAGGGAATAAAGTGCAGAGCAGTGAAGCACAGCTGTCTGATTAATCTCAGTCCATTAAAAGAGGCACGATAAATACAGAACGCAACTCTGATATAAAAAAAAAGCAATGTGTACTTATGTTAGGGAAAACAACTTAGCATGTTAACAGAATTCTAATTTAACTAGTAAATGCCTATTCATTAGTGTGTAAAGCTGTAACAGAAGCTATATCCTTAAAAAACACATGCACACACTAAGGTTTAATTTGGTGCCATAATCTGAAAGAAAATTAGACCTAAACTGCTATATGTCCAGTTCAGTATTGCAATCATTTGAAGATATAGTGATATAAAACTGAAATACTTACTTGAGAAAAATATGCAGTTACTGTGCATTTCCATCTATAAGTAAAAATATTTCAAAATAAATATACCATGTCAACTGAAATCCAATCCATTCTCTATGTTTACTAAACACAAATGACTTATTTCTGGGATATAGTGAACAATAATATAAAAGTAGAATAATTTAAATTGGTGGTCAGAATCCATTTAAAAGCACAGGAAAAGAAAATAATCCTTTACTTATTCAGCTTTTTGGTATACAATTTGGCAATCTTGTTTTTTTGTATCCCCAGCGAAACATTTTAAAAGGAGTATCTGGCCACTGGGCTTTTGCTCATGTTGGTCTAGAGTATAGCCTGAAAATAGGGGGAATCAGTGGGCGAATCCAAAAATTATTTCAAATAGTAGGAAAAGATGAAATCAAAGGAATCTGAATTTAGAAGCAACATTAGAAAATGTAAACTTGTATTAAATAAAAATTATACCATCTTTGGTAGTCTGAATGTAGTTCTTTCATCAGGGTATCAAATTTCCACATGAAGTCAATGTTGAACCTAATCATTGAATTTGATTTGATTCTCATCCAATTCAGTTTGTGACCAGAATTGTGGGAAGAATTGTGATCCAAGGTACCACTGTATTTTGTTATGAATTTAGTAACTGTATACCCAGCATGGCCTAGGATGTCTATCAAAGACATCGGAATTCAACTCTTTATCCTTGTTCTTATGACTTTTCACTTTCTTTGTCTCTTTATTCATTTCCTTTTAGGCCCCTGCAATACAAATGGTGATCCCCAATTCCCTTTTGACATTATGCCCAGAAAATTAGGGATGATGACCTCTTACTCCAAATTAATAGCCTTTTTATTTGTCCCCAGATTTACTCACGGTACTTGATGTCAGTGGTTATCTCATCCTGAAAATATTCTCCTGGTTTCTATGCTCTCATACTTTATTTGTCATAATTTTTTTGTTGTTGTTGTTTCTAACCAATGTCAGATATAGGGTAAAATAAGTGAGATGCTTAGGATATAAAATTTAGGAAAGTACTTTCATGGTCATGTATGTGCAAGGTGCTCAGATAGAAGAAATCTGAATAATTAAAAGTATTTGTTTTTTTAGCACAATGAAGGGAATAAAAGCATTTTGCCTCCATTTCACTTACTGTTTTTCCATGGCAGAACATACGGCAGAGACTTGGGAACTCGCATGCCTGAAGCCAGGTTGCTCTTATGTTCCATAACTATGTTGCTAGCAGGACTGCAAAAAAAGAAATTTAATGATGAAGGCAACATCTGTATTTTTCAGGCAGGTACGTGTGAAACAATCAAAATTTTTTTTGTAATTTGAGTGAAAACAACAATATACATTCCTGTGAAAGAAATGTAAACACATTTCCCTCATACGCATTCCTGTAATTAGAACGATTACCATTTCCCCGGAAAGTTCTCTGTTTTATACAGGCATTAAGATGAGTGAACCATTTTCATTTTCCAGAAATTGAGATAAACAGCAATGCCATCTACTGTTCAATAGTATGACAGCCCATCAACTCAGTAAACATAAGAGATAAACTCCTTGTTAAGACTAAAAAAAAAATAAAAACACTCTAAGACAGTGTTTTTGTATTTTCAATGATTAGGATAAAGCACATATCCTTTTTATGAATCAAGGAATAAGTAAGTGAAAAATTCACCCATACAAGTGTAAGTTACAACCAAAGAACACCATCAAGGAAAGACAGTGGTAACAGGACATTGACTGGTAACAGGTAACAGTTTTGGTAACAGGACACTGATTTGGGGAGGAAGTGCTGAGAAAAAGATCATTTCATTTACCTGTTGTTGCCACAGAAGCTGGCTGTGCCCCAGACAAATGGAGTGCTAGTTTGTTCCCACAAATCTGCCAAAAGAAGCAAAACTTAGTGGTGGTACTGCTAGATAAGATATCAGTTTATAATAGTTGAATATGTAAGATGGAAATTAATACACCAAAGTTAGGAGATCCAAGTAAAAACTGATCAAGTATTTTCCCTAAGTGATACAGAAATGGGAATTTAACTGAATAATATAAACACAAGCTACATAAATAATAATAAACATGCCGAGTAATAATCAAACACAGATGAAACGACATAATTTATGAAAACAAAAAAACAAAAAAACAACACAGATATAAAGTGCCTTTTCCAATCAAGAGGAAAAGGTTGCTCTATACGTCTGCACAGTGATACAGATATGCTCACTATGGGGTCCAATAAAAATAATAACACATTCCAAACACTATGGTATGTTCATAAAAAACGAAAATCTTCCTTCTGTTTTAAGCAAATGACTTGAGATTCAGACATGGTGAAGACAAAGATGTAGAGGCACTTCACCTTTATCCCAATCTTCATCACAAGGGGGACACTGCCATGTGTTCTCAGCTAGTCTCTCTTGTCCGAGGTTCCTGGTCTGGTTGACTGCAAGACAACAGAGATTTGACATAAGAATGTCCAAGTTAGGGCTGGGGATCTAGCTCAGCGGTCTAAGCACCTGCCCAGCAAGTGCAAGATTGTGAGTTCAATTCCCGGTGCCGCAAAAAAAAAAAAAAAAAAAGAATGGCCAAGTTACTGTTAGTAGTGCAGGGTGTGGTGGGTGCATGCCAGTAATCTCAGTACTTGGGAGGCTGAAGTAGGAAGATCACATGGGCTCAATGCCAGCCTGGTCTACACAGTGAGTTCAAGGTCAGCCTAAACTATGCAGTGAGACCTTGTTTCAAAAAACCAAATAAAGGAGCTGGACGTGGTGGTGCACACCTGTAATCCCAGCACTTGGGAGGCTGGGATGGGTGGATAGTTGTAAGTTCAAGACCAGCCTGGGTTACAAAATGAGCTCAAGGCCAACCTGAACTACATAGTGAGACCCTGTCTCAAAAAGACAAAACAAAACAGTAACAACAAAAAAACCCTAAACAAACCAAAAAAATGGAGTTTAAGAGGAGATTCAGGGTAGCCTAATGTGTCTTTGTTTCTAAAACATGGATAGTATGAAATCTAAACAGAGGGGTGTAATCTCTTTGTTGATAGAAAAAAAAGAAAGAGAAACAAAGACATTTGCCATGTTTATGGCAACAAAAAGATTTTATTTTTAGATGGTTTATTAGTAAAATGAATGAGGCTATTCAGAAGAGAAAGCAGCCTGACATGTAAACAATAGGCAACCTATTGCTGCTAACAGTCAAAAATCTCAAAGGCAGAAAAACATTTTTCTTCTGAAATGATGAAAGTCAAAAATCAAGTTGGCAATGCGGCACAATACAAATCTGAATGGGCTAACCTACATTACTGGAACATTTTAGCTAGTCAGGCTTACCCACATCCTGCTCAATACAACTCTTGTCATCACAGCTTGAGATATGGTGACTGATTTCAGCCCGAGGAACCTGGTGGCGAGCATTAAAGGGACATGTAGCCAATTTGTTTGCGACATCAGGATGATTCTGTGGAATCAAAATTAAGAACTCTTGTCAGTTCTCCGGAATTCTTAAAATCCAAGGGGAGTGGCTTAGCCTTATTCATTTAAAATTCCTCACATAAACTTAAGGGCTTAACTATGGTAGGCAAATTTCATAGAAAATTTAGAGGGAATTATTTGCAGACTATTCAAATGTTACTTCAAAACCACTAAAATATATGCCTCTTTGTTATGATTATAGATAGCAATGTAGATATTGGAATTTAAGTGGCTTACACTGAGCTAAACAGTAAAAATGAACTTTTTTTTGGGGGGGGGAGGGGCATACTGGAAATTGAACTCAGGACCTTGCATTTGCCAGGCAGGCACTTAGGCTGCTGAGCTATATATCCCCAGCCCCGAACCATTTTTTTCTGTTTATTTCTCAGTCACAAGATTCAGGTGGCACAGCCTGTAATGGCAGAGCTCAGAAAGCTGATATTCAGGACAAATAGTAACACCAAACATATCAGTCTTCATTGCAGTAGTGCCCCTGCTATTGCAATACAAGAGTTTGGAAAATAGACGTTGAAAAGGAGCTGCAGAAGAGACAAACCAATGATTTTTCAGATTAACACAGGGGACACTTATTTAAACTAATGATGCCTGAAATGAGGGTCTGAACGACTTGACCTTTATTTCAGTTTTTTCACAAAGGGAAACTCCAAAGATAGAGACTACTTTGCGGAGTTTGTTTTAAAGAAAAAAAAAAAAAAGAAAAGGTTTAAGATCACCCAAATCCTATGGTGAATACCTCAACAGTTAAGAAACTTATTAGTAAAAGAAAAAAGATGTTATGAATTAAACTCAAGAAGTAAAAATTATGTAACACAGGAAGAATGCTGGAAAAACTTACAGGATTAAGACACTTGTGAGGACAGGAATCTTCATTTTTCATAAGGAGTATCAGGCATTGCATGCAAAGGTTTTATGGACAAAGCTTAAGGGCATTAGAAAGAGGAGTTACAGTAGTGCCTTTGTATCACTTTTCTCTCCTTCCCAATTTTTATCCTGAGGAAATAATTTGAGAGGCTAGAAGAGGAAGATGTATCGACATTTGCTGATCCATATTGTTCAGGTTTAATTTTAAGTGATCCTTGTTCCAGAAATTAAAAAGAGCTAAAGAAATAATCAGCAAGGCAATTATGCTTCCAGGATTGTAAGAGGAACTTTTTGTGTGCATGTGTGTGCTGTGGGTTGAACCCAGGGTCTTGTGCTTACTAAGTATATGTTCTACCACTGAGCTACACCCCAGCTAACAGAAACATTCTTTTTTTTTTTTTTTTGCGGCACCGGGGATTGAACTCATGACCTTATGCTTGCCGGGCAGGCACTTAGACCGCTGAGCTAGATCCCCAGCCCTGTTTTTGAGAAAGGGTCTCACTATGCAGTTCAGGCTGGCCTTGAGCTCACTTTGTAGCCCAGGCTGGTCTCGAACTCACAACCATCCGCCTGTCTCAGCCTCCAGAGTGCTGGGATTACAGGCATGAGCCACCACGCCCGGCTCCAGAAACATTCTTTAAAGGATGCTAAATCTGAATTGTAAGCAGTTTGGATTAAATATTAAAATTGTTTTTCAAGCTTAAAATTTTGACTGAATTTTGGTCTCTGTATCTGACATCTGCATTCCAGCAATCTTGTCAACATGTCTCTTAATTAATATAGTGCTAGTTTATATCTAAGTCTATAAAAGAGTGACCAAAATTTTTTAAAAGATGGTGGAACTTGGAGAAAGAGTTATTTTTTAGGAATACTATTTTCTTGGGCTAACCTCCAGTTGGTCAGTCTCCTAAAATTTCTAGACAAGAACAAAAATTATAAAGAAATGTAGCACTTAGTTCTTTCAGGACAATAAACACATCAAGTTTATATGTGGGATTTCTTAACAAAAATTAGTGTTTCAGCCGGGCGTGGTTGCTCACGCCTCTAATCCCAGCACTCAGGAGGCTGAGACAGGCGGATCATTGTGAGTTCAAGACCAGCCTGGGCTACAAAGTGAGCTCAAGGCCAGCCTGAATGGCATAGTGAGACCCTGTCTCAAAAACACCAGGGCCGGGGATCTAGCTCAGCGGCCTAAGTGCCTGCCTGGCAAGCACAAGGTCGTGAGTTCAATCCCCAGTGCCACAAAAAAAAAAAAAAAATTAGTGTATTAGTGTTTCCTTCTCTTTACAAAGAATAAGATCCACAGATACTATTTATAAAGGGTGCTTTGTCACTACTTAGAGAAAGAAAAACTTATGTACCCTAAGAAATCAATAAACTTTCCATAAATGTTGGACACAGAGGTAGATTCTCAAAACAATCCTGGAATTCAACTAAAACATTTATGCTAAAACTATTTGATATTTATAAAATCTGGCTTTTTGAAAGAACACAAGATGGCAAGAGGGCAAATTATAAAAATAATACCTTACCTTTCTGCACTTGATAAGATGATAAGGAAACCTGCAGGCCCTGATCTGGTGGTTTTTATCATACGGACACTGTAATAGCTTCTCAGGGTCCAGGGAGTCAACTAAAAGAGACACAAACACATTAAAGTATGCAGTATGACAGACCTTTGTAACACTACTGCACATTGGCTTTTTTTTTTTTTTTAAACACATTCAGGCACATTGGCTTTTTTAAAAACAGAATCTATAAGACATAATAGAAGAAGTCAGTGTAAAGAAAAATTAGCTTTAAAAAAGGTGGACTAAACAATTAAAAAATAAAATGTAACTCTGAGAATATAAAACTGTTACCACTGAAAGTATTTTTTTTTTTTTTTTTTGGAAACAAGGTCTTGCTTTGTAATGCAGGCTGACCTTGAACTCACAGCAATCCTCCTGTCTCAGCCTCTAAAGTTCTGGAATTACAGGCATGCACCACACCTGGCACCACTGAATGTTAATAAATCCAGAAGAACCAGCAGTCATGGGGCGAGGAATCAGTTCACATTTTGATTAAATATTATTTTCATTTAAAAGAGGGAAGGGATCTAAGAGATGGAGGGAGGGGAAGCGAAGAGGGTGAATTATGGTAAGTTATGTACATGTGCCAACTCCCTATAACAAATCTAATCATTTTATACTACCAACATGTATTAATTAAAAAATTTGTTTTCATTTTTGGTTACCCTTACCATAAAACAAAACCAAAAAAAGTTAAATGAAGTGATATTCTCATTTTTACTCTCCAGCTAACCCAACCAGAGCTTCCCAACCAGTTTGCTAAAGCTTAAGTAGATTGCTGCTGTGCCAACTGCGCTTGTAAATCACCCCGCAACTGGATCCTCAGCCAAATGATCCTAGGGCAAGTTGAGGACAGTCAATCCTGTTGTTTAGCATCTCTGTCTATATTAGTATCCAAGACATAAAGTTGGTAAGCACTGTTCTGGCTATACTATTTTATGGAAGCTTGAGAAGTATTAGTGGGTAGATATTTTTTGTCTTTTTTTTTTCTTTTGTCTTTTTGAGACAGAGTCTCACTATGCAGTTCAGTCTGGCCTTGGGCTCACTTTGTAGCCCTGGCTGGTCTCGAACTTCCAATAATCCTCCTGCCTCAGCCTCCTGAGTGCTGGAATTACAGGCGTGAGCCACCCACCCCCTGGGCTTTTTTGTCTGTTTTAATTTACTACTATAAGTAGTTCCTGATCATCATAACTCTAGTTACTTCTCAAATAGAACCACTACCTTTAACAGATAGGTGGTTTTACTTTCCCTATTATGGAACACAGATGAAGGGGAAAAAAACCCCAAATAATTCTTAATCTAGTGACTGCCAAACTAGGCAGATTAAAAATAAAAAACAATTTGCAAAAACAAAACATCTTGGGGTTAAGACAACTGCAGACATATGGAATTCCTATGTGGAAGTAAAGTCCCTAATCTAGATTATGCTATTTAAAACTGCCCTCAGGATATACAAGATGCCCTGGCTGAGCCCCAGATTTGAACATCTGTAGCTATGAAAGGGAAATTAAATGGTTAAGGGCATTTTGTGGACAAGAGGCAAATGCTCTTGCCACCCCTAGACGTAATGTTTAAAGTGAAACAAAACAAACAATTCAGGTTTGGTAAGAAACTTATAAACCAGGAGACTGCAGTGAAAATCAGAAGCCAGTGAAAAATTGAAACAGACAGTTTCACTGGAAGAATGTAAACATGGAATTGCTAACCATGATCATGATGCAAATGAGCTAGAAAGGTGACCTGAAGGACAGAATGAACAGGCAAGAAAAGTTTTAGAGGACAAGCAAGCTTATTATGCCAACCAAGCTATTCTTGACCAGCAATCTTTTCCTATTTCTGAAGCTTCAGGACATCCAGGGAGCATTTACAGATGAAATTCTTATTAGTTTCCCTTCATTTAATCCATTCCATCACTTGAAAATGTTAGGCCATGTCAGCAGCTGACAGACTGGATGAACCATATGATTTACACATACTATTCTGCCAATATAGTAGCATATGTCAGAGTTGATAATAAGAGCGTCCTATCATAATGGTTTACTTCTTGGTGTCTGGCAATTTAGGTCAGCTCTAATCTGGTTTTTTATATTTAAAAAAATTAATTAAAAAATACATATAAAATGTACCATTTTAATTAAGTGTACAATTCAGTAATTCCAAGTATATTCACACTATTGAGCAATCTCCAGAAGTCTGTAGCCTCAGATTATATCCAATAAACACTGACACCGCAATCCTTTCCCTAGACCCTGGAAACCATCATTCTATATATTTTAGATATTTCATTTAAGTGAAATCTTATATTTTTTTTCTGTGATTAGATTATGTCATTTAAACTGGGTGTGGAGGCGCATGTCTGTAATCTCAGCACTCGGGAGGCTGAGGCAGGAGGATCACTTGAGAGTTCGAGGTCAGCGTGGGCTACAAAGTGAGCTCAAAGCCAGCCTGAACAGCATAGTGAGACCCTGTCTCAAAAAAGACCCCCCAAAAAATTATGTCATCCATGTTATAGCACGTGACAGAATTTCCTTTGTCTATTTTGAAATTTTTTTTTTTAGTACTTTTTTTGGTTATGCTGGAGATCGAACCCAGAGCCTTGTGCATGTTAGACAAGCACTCTACCATTGAGCTACATCCCTAGTTTTTAATGTTTTTTGGTGCTCATTCCTTGTCATTACATATAAGGAATATAACAATGCTGTACATATGGATGTACCGCAGATTCTTAACCAGTTCCCTTGTTGACGAACATTTGTTTCTAGTTTTTTACTACTGTATACAATACTGTGACTAACAATCTAGATTTATTTTTTGTCTTT
>RJWT010049411.1:0-11006 GCA_004365215.1 Cuniculus paca
TTTGTAGCCCAGGCTGGTCTCAAACTCACAATGATCCTCCTATCTCAGCCTCTCGAGTGCTGGGATTACAGGCGTGAGCCACCACGTCTGGCATGTGTCTCATTTTTATTTATATGTAAATTTAAGAGTTTAAACAAGACGGGAAATTGATAATGATGACATAAATATCCTATATCTTAAATATAAATGCATAGATAGATCAGGATATGTAGAAAGTGACATAGGATAATACATATTAACAGCAAAATTTTCCTAAAATGAAGTTTATTATTATTTTACCATGCTTTAGGTTATTACTAATTATTGATGTATTATTTAATGTCCATTAAATACTATTCACAACAGAATAAAATATTATTTTAATATTAGTATATTACAAAATGTAAATTTAAATGTACTTAGCAGCAAGTATAGTGTTAATTAAAAGTCATAACAGGATTTCCAAATTTTAAAAAGGTATGTAAGAACTATTTTGAACAAACAAGTGAATGCACAGGAGGGAAAAAGTTGGGACAAATTTAGAAACTTTTGTAACATAAAAGAGACTGTTTCAAAAACATGTCTAGATTTTATCCTTTTACTTAAACACAAGTTTAGAGTAACCTGCAAATAAATGAAGTTAATCTTGGATGTTTGCCAAAAGATATTATACCAAAACAAAATACAATTCACCATATACAGAAAGCAATCAATGAAGGCATTCCAAAACTACCAAAAGTGTTTCACAAACTGTGTGACCATTAATGTCAATCATCAATATACTAAAAGCTATAATCATTGAATGAGATAATAAATAATCCAAATTTACATCTTCTAAATTGTTCAGGTATTGGGTAATATTGGTGAACATCATGTTTTTGTCTTCAAGGTACTGGAAAACTTAGTATGAGAGGCATAATTCTCATACAAGTGACCATATTTGTTTTCTCTTTCTTACTGCTAAGGGTCACACATTTGTTACCATAAAGATGGGGGCAGACAGGATTTGTTCAAGTGTGTGTGCATTAATAGCCAAGCCTGTGCTACTCTGCTTTAACAGAGAGGCCTACATTGTGGGGTGTATATTATCTGCTAATGTCTTTGATCAGTTACCTTTTTCCTGACCCTTTTGCCAGAGAGATGTTATTTGCAATCACATTTGTTTCCATCAATTTGCAGTTGTAAGTTAGAGACTTGTCTGGTACCTAGTTCAAAACATACAAAGATAAAAAGAATATCCAGGAAACACTACTGTGTTGATCCTCAAGTCCTGAGTTTATTTTTCTTCTTTCAACATTCAGAGTCATTTTATGCTTGTATTCGTTAGATTATTGGCAGAATATTTAGTTAAAGGGAGTGAAATGTTGTGGAAGAGGTAGTATAGAAGTATGAACAAGTGAGTCAAACTTTCCCAAAACCAGGAGTATAATTTTGACTTGTTGCAATACTAAAATGACATAAAACTGCATAGACACATCTTTTTCTAAAGTGATATGCATGATATCTGTTAGAAATAATTATTATTGTAAACTGTGTAGTTATCATTTCCTTTATGCTTGAACATCAAATAGTTTAAAAAATAGAAATGACTGTACCTTTACCATGATTTTTTTATAACTGTGATACATACAGTACTGATCTGAGGTACTATCCTTGTGATTTTTTAAAACTAATAGTATTAAGGTTTCTGGAAAAGGAAAGTAAATTTAGCCTTTGTAGTCCATGGTATGGCTGTCCATTCATGTGATAATATATCAAGACTTCTGAGGATATAGTCCTTTGTCTTCTTGTTTTATCAAATGTCAAAAAGTGTAATGTCAGAAACTCGTGCTTAAGTCTCATATATTGAAATATATATTGCAATTTCTTCTCTTTCTCTCTCTCTTTCTCTCTCTCACACACACAGAGTTTCCAAAGTCATTCTATGAAAGATTTATAGTAAAATTCAAATTTTATACCAGCAAATTCACTAATGGCTTTTAGTAGTGAAACTCTCAGGAGAGCTTCTGCCTTTTAACTATTGAAAGATAATTCCAAAACTTCAAAGGACTAGAAATTCAGTGTGAAAAGCTTAACAAGAGGTGATAAAAGTAAGTTAAAGAAAATCTCGTCACTAATAGTTCCTTAAATTTATTTTCCTGGAAGTTAAACATGGCACTTCAGTGAAGCTCAAATTGCTCATACAGAAGTTTACCACATATTAAAAAGTATAAAAGAATTTTTGTTTTATGCTCTTTAAAGAAAAATTTTAAAAAGACTAAACTACAACTTTTGCATACCAACTGTTGGGAGTGGTCGAAGTTGGAAATTGAACACCCATGCAGGGCTGTGGCATGGCCGAGCAGGGCCAACCAGAGAAAAAAGAGATGCCCTAAAGGGCAAGATGAGACTACAGCTGAGGACACTCCAATTAACAAGATAGAGATTGTAACTGCAGGCATTTCACTCCTGTAGTGAAAGTCAACCTGGAGACTTTTTCCTAGGATAGTTCTCCTAAACTGACATAAAATACTTCTCCTAAATTAACATAACATAGTTCTCCTATATTAACATAATCTGTTATTTGGAAAAGTCCTAGAACCACTCCCAAGGTCCTACTCAGTTTTCTGCTTTTCCACTCTAAACCCTTCCTTGTTTGAAAACTAAGTAAATATGGTCTGCCCAGAGACATTCCTTGTCTCAGCACCAAGTCTCGAATTCTGTTAGAGGGTTTTGACCCTCCAGGAGCCCTAAAACCATACCACTCATCACATTAGCCTTCACCATACAGTAGTTTGGGAAACTGAGGATCTTGGCCAGGTTCTCAATAACCAATTTTTTTCTTTATTTACATAATACTCAAATGAACATTTTATTTTTCATAATGAGAGTTACATTGCAATAGTAAAATATAAAATTAGATATTTCCTTCAGGATAACCTATTTTTGGTGACTTCAGTTCATTTATAAAATGTAAAAGAAAAAAAATGCATATTCACTAATTTTCTTGTCTCAGCAGTGATTTTGTGTCAAATTTATAAACAGGCCCATAGCCTCTTAAACAAAAAACAAAGGTTAACATCTGGTACGTTTTCCTGTATGCTTACTTTATTTAATCCTAAAAGTAAATCCACAGGGTTTATATGATTACCCTATTTATTTTAAATATAAAGATATTGATGTAGAGTATTTTTAAATTGCCTCTGGTCATATTGATAATAAGTGGCATATCCTAGAATTGGATACAGCTATGCCTGCGTTCTAAATTGAAGCATGTGTAATATGTATTCCTTTCTTTTATCATTCTATACCATTTAACTTATATTAGGTTCTCCTATTGTGATGGTAAGTCACAAACCATGTCTTGTTTTGATTTCATTATAAAATTTACTCACATTTTCTGCAACTAATTTAGTAAAAATTTTAAAATGAAGAACTTTTTTTACCATGAGTTATCTTATTTCTCATTAGTGTAATTCATGATTACAATTTAATGGAGGCTTTCTCATTGTCATATCCTAACAATGTCTTGTGTGCTGATAAACAAAAATAAAATAGTTGTCCCTATTTTTCTCACTTTATGCTTTTCAAAATCCAAAATATCATTAAAGACTTACAGAATTTTTGGTCATCATTTAAAAGTAATTTTACTAACCTATTTTTACTTATATTTTAATATTATTTAAAGAATTTATTCCCACATGGTGATATTTACTCATTTAATCAATAAATCATTTTTAAATGATTCCTTCCAAAAGATGTGACTAGTTGTCCATATTGTAAAGTGTGACTTGAAACGTTCCTATATGTCAGCTGAAGCAGGAAAATTAGGTTTGAGTTTAGCCTGGTCAAGTTAGTGAATTAGAAAGACCTTGTGCTAAAATTAAAATAAAATAAAATAAAAGCTCTGGATACGTAGCTCAGTGAAAACATCATTCTTCAATCCCTAGTACTTCACAATTCACTCATTCATTCATAATATCTAGAATAACGACCAACACTTGACACAGTACAAAAATAAGAGCAGAGTTTTCTACAGCAGAGGCATTTCAATGTTGATCTGTATCTCCCATTTCCTTCATTTTCTTTTCCTCTTTCCTTTGTCAGAACTTCCCTGATACCGAAAAACCTAAAAATCATACACATGACAGCTTCAGCGAGGAAATCACAAAAGCTTCATCATGAGCACGCATTCTGAATGATCGTCTGTGAATATTCCACTGGCACTTTCAAAATTTGGTCACACAATATTTTCTTGTTTGATATTAAAGTATGTTCTTACATGCTCAGATTGTTCATGTGGATGACTCTGTGGTCTATTTTAAGTTTTGATCCTCATTTCACCTATAGCAAAGTCCAAGTTCGTTAAATGAGTAGAGCTCATTTTTTTGAGACTCATCTACTGAAAGTCTTACCAGCTTTCCCCTCTCACTTGCTCATCCTTTTCCCCATCACACTCGTCTTGCCTCCTACTTTCCCTTCAGACTCCCCAGACACTACACTGCTTGTTGATTTTTTCATGGGTCCATCCTTTGTCAATATTGTTTCTCAAATCCATATTACTAATACCTTGAATTTTCTCAATTTCTTAGTCATATGTCAGATTACCAAATGGCCCTAATGTGGGTATCATATTTAAAATATAAAACCTTTTAAATTCTGTATTCCTACACAAAACAAATGTAGTACTAAAACAGATGTAATTTAATTACTTTCATATACTGTCAGGGTTATTGTCATTATATTTTAATTTTAATATCTATTTTTTGGAATTTTTATTTTTATTTCTGCATATTTGCAGAACGTAATAACTAATTTCCTTGTGTAGAGTTGGCACATGTGCATAACATAACTCAATTCCTTTTCATTCTCTTTCTATCCCCTAATTCCTGCTCCTGTTATCTCTTGCTGATTTCTCAGTTACGAAAGATCTATTGTCCTATTTCCTATTACCTATATTTTATTTTGTTCCTTATGTACATTTACAGTTCCTAATATAAGGAAAGTCATGTAATACTTAAAGTTGGGAATCTGATTTATTTCACTTAAAGTTATGATCTAAAATTGTATCCATTAAAAAAATAAATAAAAGTGCATCCATTTTTCTACAAATGACTCAGTTTATCCTTATCGGCAGAGTAGAATTCCATTGTGTATAAAATACCACATTTTCTTTATTCATTCACCTCTGAATGGTAAAGTCCAAGATTTAACTATTACCAATTGTGCTGCTATAATCTCATATCAGTGTAATATGTCTGTAACTCTTTTGGGAAGATACATAGAAAGGGGATAGTTGGGTTTAATTGAATTTGTAGTTTTAACTTTTTAGTGAATCCCTATAATTATTTTCAAAATGTTATACTTGTTGATATTCCAACCAAAAATATAGAAGTTTCTTTTTTCTCTAGGAACTGCCCACATTTGCTATTACTTGATTTCTTGATGATAGACATTCTGGAATCAGTTGGAGTTTCAGTGATGTTCATTAGTCTATTGTCTAGGGTTGTAAAGTTTTTTTGTATATTTATTGGTCACTTTTACTTCTTTTTCTGAGAAGTGTCTAGTCATTTCAGTAGGCTAGTTTTAATTGCGTTTTTAATTTTAGGGGGCATAATGTTTCTTAGTTCTTTACATATTCTACATAGTAGTCATCTGTCACGGGAATACCTGGAAATTCTTTTTCCTATTCTGTAAGTTGTCTCTTCACTCTGTTGGTTTTCTTTTGCTGCACAAAAAAATCCCATGTATTGGTTCTTGATATTATTTCTTATGTAACTGGTGTTCTTTTCAGGACGTCCTCACCAAAGCTGAGTTTCAGAAATGTTACCTATTTTATCTTCCAACAGAGTAAGTGTTTCCGTTTTAACATTTAGATATTCAAGCAATTTTTATTTTAGTCAGTACATAGTGAGATATGTAGGTTTAGATTCAATCTTCTGCATGTGGCTAGCCAGTTTTCCCAGTACTCCATATTAAAAAGTCTATCTTTCCTCCAATGTATGCTTTTGACCACTTTATCAAATATCAGATAGTTGAATGTGCCTGAAGTTTTTTCTGATTCTCTATTTTGTATAATCTATGCATCAGTTTTTATTCTAATGCCATGCCAGGTTTGTAACAGAATTTTAAAAATTATACCTCTTGCACTGTTCTTGTTGCCCAGAATTACTTTTCTTACTCTGGGTCTCTTCTGATTTTATAGAATTTTTTTCTATAGTTCTGTGAGAAATGTTGTATTATTTATTACTTTTACCATTAAATCTATTTTTATATTAAATATAGTTTAACTTCATTAGAATCACTAGTTTTGGTTATTCCATTCACTGATATGTAAAAGAATGAAAGAAAAAACTATGTAAAACAAACACATCAAAAAAAGTCTACTTTTAAAAAGTTACAAGGGTAAGTGGTAACAACACAAGTTCATGTCTTTTCTCCTGAAGTTTTTGACAAACTATTTGACTACAAAAGAGGAAAAATCACAGTGAAACACTGCAACCTTATCAGCTTAAAATAATGAAAAACTGAATTTGAGACTAAACTGTTTAAGAATGAATATATGGAGAGTCAAAGAACCGCAGAAAGGATGTAATCTATAATTTGAGTACAAAATGTTTAAATCTCTGGATGGATACTAATCTACCTAAAGATGTTATGAATATCTAGTTTAAAAAACACATATGACAAAAAGTCAGAGAAAAAGAACATCCATCCTGCGTAATATTTTCCAGATGACTTTGGTGTACCTATTGCCTTCCCGGTTGACATAATATGTGGAAATGAGTAGCAATCTCCAGAAACACAGGATTGGCACTAACATTTTGCATCTGACTTTGAATGTAATCTCTGACTCTAACAGTTTGAGAGATAAGTTAAAGAGAAGCAGTGGACACTCTTGGACAGTTCTCCAGGTGAACTTGGGCTGATCCAGTTTTCCCTCCATTCTCACTTGTGGTTTTCAACAATAGCTTTAGGGTGCTGGGAATGTAGTATCCCGAGAAACAGAGAAAATGGTTAGGGCATCCCAGGCTCTGTTCCAGTGTCCTCTTAGAATCATGATGTCCTTCACTACATTGCCCCAGTGATTCTTGTAACTTAGATTTAAAAAAATAACAAACAAAATAAGCCCTCTATGATCAGAAAGAGTCCCTTAAATTCAGGGTAGGTAGAATACATGCCAAGATGATTCCTTTCATTCTTGGTAGCTTTTCTGAGCCTTGGGGAACTGACTTGAAATGAATCTTAGACTTGTACCTTGTCTGCAAGTAATAAACACACTTTGCATAACTCATTGTGTCAATAATCTGTCTCAATGAACTTGAAGTTGGTAATTAGTGAAAATGCCAACTTAACAGGGAATTCCAAGAGGACAGGCTAAGTAGCATCTGGTAGTCATAACGATTTAGCACACACATCAGCTTTTGCCTAATGCATGCAAGATAAACCTAGCACTTTAAATCCAGGCAAAGTTATTGCTTGTCACAAGAAAAAAATAATGATTCTGAGAATCCATATATATTACTTACAATTTTCAGTTTTCAACATAATTTTCAATGCATGAGAAAATCAGGAAAGTGCCACCTTACAGTAAAGAATAGAGAAGGATTCTGAATGAAAACTGACTCTAATATCGACTTTTTTTAATGCTGAGAATGGGTGCTATTGAGTGACATCAAGTGGAAAGTCAAGGTCAGAAAAAAATATGTCCTCATTCACCTATTCTCTGAATTTTTCACTATGCAACTTCTAGGTCTTCCCTCAAAATGACTATGAAAGGTGAACAGTTTGAATCAATTTAGGATTGAGGCAGCAGCAACAGCAAAAGTACTGTATTATTTTGCAGATAAACTCCAGCCATGATTTGAATACAAACCGATCAACAATAACAATATATGTTTTACATTTATACAATAGCAGTGCTTGCTTTAACATGATCTTGTAAGGCTTTTATAACTTCTACCTGATTTTGAGAAGAGATAGCCTACTGCTTTATCTATGAAAAAGTAACTGTCATTGAATCATCATATCCTGATTTTAATAAAAGTTAGATGTCTTGATGTGACTTCTTTATCTAAATTCTTATATGGGAAAATCTTTCTATAGCCATATGTCCTAAAATTCTTGTCATTTCAAAATTGTAACTATAGGGAAGGTGACCATGATGATCAAACTGTTGTGAGGATTTGTCCTTTTGGAAATGTAGAATTGTAAATTAACTCTTACTTTATAAATATCAGAAACATCATTACATTAGAAATACTCAGTTACTAGTGGTTGTATATGTGTGTGTGTATGTGTGCGTGTGTGTGTGATTTAGTTCATAGGTGTGATAAAGCTGATCAAAAATGTTCTATGCAGACGCACAGAGTATTCACATTCTGAGAGCATAAAGAGTAAAGCTTGAACATGTTTACGTAACATATTTCTCAGGAATTATAGAATTCATAAGAATATGCTTCATAAAGAATCTAGTAGTTGCATGACAGATATTGATGACCAGTGGCAGAAAACTAGTTATTCTAATATAGTACAGAATTATAGTGCTTTGCAAAATAATTTATTAATTATCCCAATGGCATTAGTCATAAAATTCTCAGAGTTACAAATTTTCAATACTCTTTCATATAAAGTAGCTATTAGAATAGATGATTTATAATTTGATGGAAAGTCAATGGTCTTAAAATTTGTTTAAAACAATCTGGGGATGTAGCTCTGCAGCACAGGTACCTGCCTGGCAAGCGCAAGGTCCTGAGTTCAATTCCTACTATTAAAAAAAGAAAAACCATTTAAAACAATTTGGGAGACAAAGTTCATACAGAATCATAACACTAAATAGGTACAATGGTTTAATAAGGAATTCTAGAATTTACTTTTCCAAGCTAATTAAACATATCACTTTTTATGGAACCAATTAATAATTATAAATATATCAAGAGGGAAAAGTTCTTATAATATCACTCCAGATTGCAGCTTAAGACTTTGATAGATGTCTCAGCACAAAGAGAGTTCACTCAGCAGTGTACATCACTAGTTTTTCAGGGATCTAACAAGCTGACATGATTAACCATCACAGTATCAATGTAATGCAAATTTGGATGAAATAAGATACTATAAAATATATAGCTTAGTGTTACTTTTATAAAGACAACTATATCAATGTCATTTGTAATTATTATGTTTTGATAGAAAGAGAAGAAGATGGGAAGGAGTTGAGATGAACAGGAAGGACAAAAGAGAAAGCATAAGAGTAAGGGATGGAGAAGAATATTGGAGACTGTGATAAACAGTATATTACCAATAGGATAAACTAAGATGCATTGAAAAGGTACTGTATGCAAGACACACATGAGTTTGTTTTTTCACGTGTCACATTTTTCCCAAAATAAAACATGATCTTAGCTCTTAACTATAAAAATATATTAACTGTACAACAATTTAATAACAAATAAGAAGCTTAAAAATTACATTAAAGTGCATATGGAATACAAACTAAAATTTATGAAAAAAAATTTCCAGAATTTAGACTTTTAGGCTCAGCCACTCAGTGAATAAATACTTAGTTTAAATGTTCTGGAATTCTTGCCAAATAACAAGGTTAAGTTCAGCCAGAACCAATCAATATAAGCCACACTTTTGGAGAAAATGTTTTACAAATCACTGAGAATATCGTGATATGTAACAGTTGACTAATAGAAAGGAATAAAATATACTCACACTATTCTACAATAAACTTGACTTTATGTAAATAAGTAATATAAATGTTATGTGTATAGGTGTGCATGAATATGTATAAGTGTATAAAACATGTATAAGATCATCCAATGAGAGTCAGTTGCATAATTAGAATTTCAAGTTATATTTAAATACAATTTATTTTGAAATAATGTTTGCTTCATTTTACTTATAAAATATTTGAAATTTCAAATATAGTATGTCCATGAATTTATAATATTGATCAGTCAGACACTTATATGATGTTCAAACATTTTCACCAATGAAATACTTTCTCAAAAATGCGTTTATTTAGATTTCTAATATACTGTTGCAGAAAAATCAATATCAAACCAAATGGAAGACTCTTTACACGGAGCAATATAGAAGACAACTTGAGGTTTGAGTGGAGCAAGCAAAGTTTAGGGTGTCTTTGGGCCACTTTGTCCCATACAAAGTCCTTGAGACAAGCAGGAAACAATATACTTTCTTTGAATTAGGGAAAGCACGGGCTGGACATAGCCAAAGTGACCCAGCACATTATCAGAAGAAAAGCAGATGGACTCAGACAGTCAAAGGTGACTGAATTTAACAAGGTACTTAAGTGACAAGCAGCAGGAGCATAGGTAGAGGCCTCTATTTAATTTTTAAGTTGCTCTAACCTGTCTGTAAGTTTACAATTCTGTAACTGTGCCTTTATTGTTTTTATAACTGTGCCCTTACAATACAAAGCGGATAATACCTGAACTACTATACACCAATTTAAAGAAGAATCTTATTTTGAGATTGCAGATCTTAGTCCACAAGTTATGATAGCCAGCTATGTTAGCCAGAAATTAACAGGCAGGCAGAGAGAGAGAGGCAGAGCCCTTGGGGAAGTCAGTGCAAAAGATGAGACAGACCAAGATCGTGGTTGGAGGAGAATCTAAAAGAGTCAGGTCTCAAGATGGAGTTGTGGTAACAAGGCCTGCAGAGCTCCACAGAGATAAGCAGCAGCTTGAGTCCATACATAGTAAGCACCGCCTGGTCCTGTGAGCCCAGATAGGTATCAAACACCTAGCGGGGTAACTAGAAAACCTGACCCATACTCCCCTGTCTTCCCAGGAATCCTTTGTACTCTCTATGTTGGAAATTATAGATAAACTAAGATTAATGATGCATTCCAATATACACTTGCCATATCCTTGCTGCTCTATAGGATTGATATTACCTATGTGATTATACTTGTAATCCTATAGGTCGATTATAGTTTGACCCACAGCTACCCAAGCTTTGATTTTGCTGTATAAAATATCCTTGAGAAAGAGTCTCAGTGGACATCCACTTGAGAACCC
>RJWT010049412.1:0-11000 GCA_004365215.1 Cuniculus paca
AGAGGAGGGAAGAAGAGGAGGAAAAGGAAGACAGTGGCCTAACCCCATGGGCAGTGGCAGGTGTGACCCAAGAAGTGTGTGTGCACGAGGCAAGCTTGGAGCGCCACAGAGTTGAAGAGGAGGTGAGAGGACGTAGCGAAGAAAACATAGGTGAAGTGAGGGCAAACCAGGAGAGGAAACTGCTGACTATGCCAAAGGAGGGCCCCTGAGGAGAGAGGCCGGCGGAGTCACAGGCCAGCAGGGGTCAAGGGAGGTCCATGTGGTTGAGTTTTTCACTGGAGACTTCACCAAGCACAGGCCCTGGCTCTGTGCAGGGTCTGAACACGTGACTCTGAGACTGACAAGTGAAGACCAGGCAACTCACTCAGATGGAGTTCTGCACAACACCTGGCTCTGTGTCTGAAAATTTCCAACAATCAACCATCCCAGGACAAATGGGTGGAGCCATCCTGTCACTTAGATTCACATGAAAAATATCATAAAAAACTAGTTTACAAATGTATGCAGACTTCTTTGGAAAAAGGAGGAAGAAGCAGCTTTTTGCTTAGGTTTATTTTCTGTCCTCTGCTGCTGTAACAGTTCAAAGCTAATGTTCAAGAAGATGAGTTCTTCTTAATACTGAGGCCTGACTCCAAGCCCAAGGAATTTGGCAACCACATTGACAAAACTTTATCAGCTGAGGAGAACAGCTGAAGGCATTCAGCATGCCTCCCTGAGTTATGGAGGTGAGCACCACTTTCACAGGGGACCAGGAAAAGCAATGAGCAGACCATATCCATTCCACAAGTGTTTACTAAACACCTATTGTATATCAGGTCCAGAAAGTGACCCAGAAAAGGCTTCAACAAGGACTGGTGTGCATCTTCAAGAATAGGTGACTAAGCCAATGGAACAGAATAAAAGATCAGGAGTGATACCACGTTCACATTTGATCTGTAAGACACAGAAAGTAGGGGGTAAGGGTGGTCTGCACACTAAGTGGAGTGGAGACATTTGCTATCCAGATTAAAAAATGAAGTTGAACCCCTACCTCACACCATACACACAATCAATTCCAGATGCATTAAAAATGAGTGAGGACAACATTTTAAAACATTTAAGAGAGCCTTACAAGCTCAGGTAGGGAAAGATTTCTTTAAAAATTATACAAGGAGCTAAGTATAGTGGCACATGCCAGTAATCCCAGCTGTCTGAGAGGCTGAGGCAGGAAGACTGCAAGTTTGAGCCAAGCTTGGGCAGTTTCAAAATTTAGCGAACTCTGTCTCAAATTAAAAAATAAAATAAAATAAAATAAAATAAAATAAAATAAAATAAAAAGAACTGGGGATGTAGCTCAGTGCAAAGGCTCTGGTTTCAATCCCCAGTACTGAAAAAGAAAGGAGGAAGGAAGGGAAAGGGAGGAAAAGGAAAAGAAAAAAAAACACAAGAGGAGAGGAGAGGAGAAGAGAAGAGTAAGGAAAAGAAAAGGAGATAACAAATATGAAGTCCTACTGATGACGTGTGGGGAGGTGAGGGATTCCAAATGGCGAGCACACATAGGTAGATGCAAACGTTGGAGTTGGATGGTGAGTTTGTTAATGCATATTTTCTTTTTCTGCTTTGTAAAATAAGTGTTTCATGGAATTTTTGGATTTTTTTTTCTCTTCGGTTAGGCTTTATGTTATGGTTTATGTTTGGATGGCTCCCCAAGCCTCAGGTAGTCATGGAGGCGGCTGAATCTAGCATTTGTGATTGGTTCATTGTCTAGCTGGGATTGGCGGTGTGAGTGCTGCACCTGCCCAGGGAAGGGTAGCTATATACTGTATAAAGGAGGGAAGGCAGTGCACTTTTCCCTCTTTTGCACTTTTGCTCTTGTGGCTTGCGGATGCCATGAACAGCTGCCTCTCAGCCACGCCACCCTGCCTTGGAGCCAGCTGAGTATGGACTGAAACCTCCAAAAAACTGTAAACTAAATAAACTTTTCCTTCCCTAATTTTGGGTGTCAGGTATTTTGTCTCGACAAGAGAAAAGTAACCAAGACACTTTATGTTTGGTATATTCCAAGAGATCTCCATGTATTCTGCATGGCCAACCATTCTGTTTCCCCCAGAGGCACCTACTTTAGCCCCTTTTGCTCATGAATGTTACATTTCCCTCTGTGTCCCTAAAGACCATGCTCGTGTGACTGCTTTTGGGTGCTTTGGTTTTCGTCATTGTCTTGTCACTGTTTCCATGGCGGGAGGTAGAAACCAGGTCCCTTCCTCCTCTTCAACTCTTCCTGCTCGCCATCCTCCTTTTATAATTACATCCCAATTTGAGTTAAATCAGTAATCGGTGTTTATATCACTCAGTCAACACTAATTTGACTCTATTCATACTTGAGTAAAATATAACTTTTCCTTTCGCACAGAATTCTTCATTTTTCCTGGAGATGTAAATTATCATGTTTGTTCGTTTGCTTAGTTTTCTATGTATTTATCACTAATTCTACTCAAACCCTGATGGTTTTCTAAATCCTAGAAGTTCAGGCAACAGTGTTTTTTTTTGTTTTTTTTTTTTAATTCCTGTGAATTTCGTCATCACCTTGGAACAGCTGCCAGAGCTCTCTCACTTGTTCTGGACTGGAAGTCCTCCATTCCTAGGCACAGATGTCTTCCCAGGGTCCAGGGTCCTAAACCTGTTGTGTCTAGCTGGATCGCTTTCCTCTATTCCCTGTCTTCCTCCCCCTGGGTTTACTTTTTGGTTTTGGTGGCCTGACCCTGCTGTGACTTTCTCAGAAGTGTATGAGAGGCGAGTCTTCCAGAGCCTTGAACACCTGAAAATGTCTTTATTCTACCCTGGGACTTAACTACTGCTTTGGCTGGCTGGGAATTCTGGCCTCTCTGGTTTGCAAATCATTTCCCTTCTGAATTTTGAAGGCTTTCTTTTGTGGCCCTCTAGCTTCCAGTTCTACCGTGTCAAAGTCCAAAGTCATTCCTATTTCCTATTTATATTTGATGTTTCTCTTCCTCCCCCGCCTCACCCCAGCCTGCAGGATCCTCTCCTAGCTGCTGGCTCTGGGAACTTCTATAGTTACTGGCCTTGGGCTGAGTCTGTCATTATCCACCATGCTGGGAGGCCTTGATTTAGAAACTTGTGCTCTTCAGTTCTGGGGATTTTTTGAGAGGTTCCTTAATGATTCCTTCTCCCTTTTCTTCTTTTTCATCTTCCTTTTCCCTCCTCCCAGTTCTTTCTTCTAGAACTTTAGTATCTGAATTGGAAGACTGATTCACTGATTTTCTCATACTGTGTTTTCTTTTCATTCTCTTTTCCTGCCTTTCCTTTGTGGAGCACACCATTGTCTGATGGGTTCAGTGTCTTATTTGATCTCTCTTAAGACATTAATTATAGGATTTCCCCCCTAAGAGTTCTCTGTGAATGGTCTGTGTTTGATCCAGGATATTATTTTCTTTGTTTTAATTAACTGATTTGGTCTATGCCTTTAATGTTAGAAACTTTCCTCAGATATCTGGGAATTCCTCGTTGCTTGCTTACTTTGAAAAAGTAGGAGATGACAGAATTTTAGTTGTAAGGAATTTGAGGGAGCAAAAATAGAGATGCATGTTAAATCTACCATCTTTGCCTAATCATCCAGTTTTTCATATCTCTCATTTTTTCCCTAATGTTAGAGAGAGATTAAAAAAAAAAAGCAACTACGGTCCACCCTTCTGAAGGATAAATTAATGACTATAATAATTACTCTTGACTTCAAAGAAAAACTACATCTTTTTTTCCTCAGCCTTTAAAGACATGAAACTATTTCCCCCAAAAAAATCTCCACTGCAAAAAATAGCATGAGATTAGTATGTGAATTTGTGTCATGTGTAAACCACTCTAAAATTGTGAATAGGTTTGGAAACGTTTTCTCCCTCCTCTCTACTCCCACAGTCCTGAATCACCAGCCCAGCTTGTTCATCACTTCCTGTTGGTGAGCTGCATCTCTTGTCTCCATGGTGATGCCTCACACCACAGGCGAGCAGAGGGCATATCTGATTCACCTCAGCCTCTTCCTAGCTCCCACCAGAGGAGAGGTCATTGAAGTTGGACAACCAGGGAATGAATGACATTCTCAAGACCTGCTTCTCCTCTCCTCACATAGCATCAATAGGGTTTTGTATGGTGAATGAAAAAGAAACCGTCAAAAACATGAAGGAAATTTACCAAAAAAGTGGTAAATTTATCATCTTTAGAAAGAGAGACATTATCCATTGCTTTATATATACTTCCACTTTGGCCTCTGATCTCTGCTTCAGAGTCTGCTCACAGAAGAATAGGATGGTCATGACTGTGGGGCAGCCAAGCAGCCAGAGAACACTAGTTTAAGATGCAGAGTTTTCTAAGAAAAAGACCCATGTGCACAGCAGGCCAATAATATACATGAAGACAGGCTGCAAATTAAATGCAGACTTCCTGGTTTGGCATTCAATGCTCTCTATGAGTCCTTGGGCATCTACAAGCCTTCTAGCAGTTCTTGTCTGGGTCCTGACCTCTTTAATCAGTCTGGTGTGTAGCTACTATAAGAATAATTCTCAGATACTGAGTGTCTCCTGCCATTCCTTCGTCGGTGACCTAACTGTAGATCCTCTTTATCCCTGTATCAAATAGTTCTGCCACCTATAGTGGTGTACACCTATAATCCCAGCAGCTCAGGAGGCTGAGGCAGGAAGTTTGAAACTTCATGTTCAGCCCAGGCAACGTAGACTTAGATAAAAAAATAAAAAACGGGCTATGCATGTAGCTCAGCACGAAGGTCCTGGGTTCAATGCCCATTACTGGCCACCTCCCTCCCACCAAAGTTCTGCAGCTTAAACTTTAGGACTTCATGAAAGCCTCACCACCCTTGAGCCTCTGAACTGCCTTATCAACATGTGCCCCACCCCACCCATGTCTCTCAGACTGCTGACAGCGCCCCCCTCAACACCAGCACCTGGCACTAATGCGCCTACCCTGGGCCAAGCACCATGCTTCTATTGCTTTTTTCACATCATCTTCCCATTAGCAGACAAGGAAACTGAGTCACAGAGAACTGAAGTCACTTGTCCAAGGCCATGGAACTCTTATGGTAGAGCTGGAACTGGAACCCAGGCAAGTGCCCCTCAGGACCTGCTCGCCTCTTAAGCCAGGTCCTCAAGGTCCTCAGACCAAGACTTATTCCTGCAGGAAGTAGTCCTGTGAGTCTGCATTCGACTCCAAGTTTGTTCTTGTGCTGCTGGCTTGCGGCACGGGCTGCCCTCAGGTCTTCTCCCTCCCATGTCTGCATTCACTACTAAGTCTTTCTGAGTCACAAACTCCAGAGCCTGACTCTCCAGTGCAGAACCCCAGAGCCAGGGCCTGTCACCATTCCACTGGCATTTGGAAGCAGGGGCCACATGGTCTGAGGGCCCGACAGGGCAAGCAAGCAGGATGGGTGTGCAGTGGCCTGTCGAAGGCCACATCAGAATTGGGATGGGGCTGATGCACAGGGATGGGGCCAGGGCCAGCTCAGTGCCAGGGGTCAGAGTTGGGCGCCCCAGCCCATGCTTCTCAAGGACAGCCAGAGGGGAAATGAGGCCTCCTGGGTAGAGCAGAGAGGAGACAGCAGTAAGTCCACTGTCACAATCTCACTTTGGGGAAGGGGTGGCTGCTCTTTCAGCTGTCCCCACAAGTACCAGGCACCCCTGCCTTCGTGCATACATGACAAAAAGAATAACACCACCCCCTCTCATTGCTGGTCAAAGACGCACATGGGGTTGGATGACCCATGGATGATGAAGGCTGGGCTTGGGTGGTGTCAGCTGCTGCCTGTCCCCTTCCTGCAGATTGGAAGTGCAGGGTCAAGGTGCCAGCAGGTGCAGTGTCCACTTCCAAAGTGGCGCCCTCTGGGGGAGGGCAAACAAAGCAGACAGCTGCAAGAAACCTCTTTGTAAAGGGCCATGAAGAAATGCTCCATGTTGCTGGCCAATGGAGAAATGAAAATTAAAACCATACTGAGAGTCCATCTTACTCTGGAAAAAATGGCCGTCATCAAGAAATCAAATAACAACAAATACTGGAGAAGGTGTAGGGGAAGAGGAACCCTTTTACATTGTTGGAAATGTGGTATTTACACCATGGAGTGCTAGTCTGCCGTAAAGAAAGAAAAACTTGAGTCATTTGTAGGAAAATTTATGGTCTCAGCTTGAGACCATAAATTAAGTGAAATAAGCTGGACACACGAGTTTAAATATTGCGTGGTTTCTCTTATATGAGAAACTCAAAGTATAAACAAAGAGCAAAATAAAAGATAGATAATAGGAACTAGGGAGATAGATCTTTCTCAAATGAGAAAGGGATCAAGAGATAGAAGGAGGGGAGAAGGAGAGGAGGGAAAGGGGAAAAAAAAGGAATTGAGATGTATTGTGTACATGCACCAACTCCACACAAGAAATGTAAACATTATGTTCTGCAAACATATACTAATAAGAAAAAGTTCATTGCAAATGCTGGTAAGGATAGCAATCTACTACAGTGATAGATGCATACATGTGTTTGTAGCAGTGAAATTCACAATAGCTAAACTCTGGGAACAGCCTGGGTGCCTATCAACAGATAAATGGATGAAGAAAATGTGATATTTATACACAACGGAGTATTATTCAGCCATAAATAAGAAAGAAATCATGTCTTTGCGGGAACATAGATGGAACTGAGTGCTAAATGAAACACGAGGCTCAGAAGTTAAATATTTCTTTTATATGTGAAATCTAAAATATAGATAAATAAATGAATAAAAGAGAGATGGTAGGAAACAGGCAGATTTTTGGAGATGGGAACGGGATCAGAAGGAGGGGGAAATAAAGAGGGGGGTAAGAAGATAAAAAATGATCAAGATTCATTATCTGCATGTACCAATATTCTCCTCCATCACTGTCGCACTGATAAAAGAGCTTATTGCAATAAAAAGGGCTATAAACCAGGCAAAGTGGCACACATCTGTCATCAGCCCCAGCTACTGGGGAGGCAGTGAGTGGGTAAATGGGTTGGAGGCTGGTCTGGGTAATTTAACAAAACCAAATACATACATACATACATACACACATGTGTACATATGATTAAGGGCCTTAATCCTACTCCTGAGAGGAGATGCCCCTGTGGCCTCTTCGCTGAAGGTTGTACCTCTTAATACTGTCACACGGGTAGCATCTGAACTTTGGGCAGCATTTTCTTTGTCTACCCTTGTAGTTGGGGCTGAGGTCATTGTTGTCTCCTTCTGGTACCAAGTGCCTCATCTACCCACTCACTGCCGATGTCTGCATCCTTGGCACCCCTCCCCCTGGGTTAACCCTGAGGTCGGGAAAAGTGAGCAAGGGGGCTGAGGCAGAGGACCCGGTGATGACACGATTCTCACTGGTCCCTCCTGGATTAGGGCAGCCACAGCCCCTGTCTGGCTCGGGAGAGGAGACCAGGTCTCTGTAGCTTCTGGAGTTTCCTCTGGACATTGCTGAGTCAGCTCTCAGCCACTCCACTTCCCTCCAGACACACGGGAGGGGCCAGCTCAGGTCCATCAACTTTCTTAAATATGTTCAGTTATTATTATTATTTTTTTGAGTCTCCCTGTTGAGGAGCTTGAGATTTCAGATTAATTATCTCCATATACATTTACACTTTTGGCTTAGATGAGCAAATTTAAATTTCATGACTGAATGATTTCCTCCGAAGCTGTCGTACCAACACTGAAAGGATGTCTATGATACAGAGCAAAAGCATGGCAACACTTTTTCCCTCTGGGACCCCGCTTGTGGCAGGAGCCTGACACAACGGGGAGCTGCAGACAGGTCCTGCCTTGGCGCAGCCATGTCACCTTCAGTCCTCTAAAGAAATCTGGATGTGAGCCAGGTGTGGTGGTGCACACCTGCAGTCCCAGCACTCTGAGAGGCTGAGGCAGGAAGATTGCGGGTTCAAGCTCAGTCTGGAGAACTTAGTGACTGATTCATCTCAAAATAAAGGCTCGGGAAGTATCTCAGTATGAAGGCCCTGGGTTCAATCCCTAGGACTATACCAAGAAAGAAAGATATAAAGGAAGGAAGAAAGGAAGGAGTGAAGGAAAAGCAGAGAAGAAGGGAAAAGGAAAGGAAGGAAGCTACCTCTGTGTGCTACCATTACTGCTGCATCCTCCTCAGCAAAATCCCTCATTTCCTTCCCCCTCTAGGTTTGCCCACAGCCTCTCCCTGGGGCAACGGCAGCTGGACTGGCTAACTCCTGTCTTCCCTTTGGCAGGTACCATGACCAGCAGGATGTAACCAGTAACTTTCTGGGTGCCATGTGGCTCATCTCCATCACATTCCTTTCCATTGGTTACGGGGATATGGTGCCCCACACATACTGTGGGAAAGGTGTCTGCCTTCTCACTGGCATCATGGTGAGTACCCACCCCTGCCTGAGACCCTACCCCAATGTACTGCAAAGAGCAGAGCTCCCTTCCCCACTGGCCTGTGTGTACGCCTCCTGGACATAAAAGGCAGGTGGGAGCTGGATGTGGTGGTGCATACCTGTAATTCCAGTGCTCTGGGAGCTGAGGCAGGAGGGTTGCAAGATTAAGCCCAGCCCGGACAACTTAGTAACTTGGTGAGACCTTGTCTCAAAATAAAAAATTAAAAAGGCCCTGGAGATGTAGCTCAGTGCAAGGCCCAGTATCACTGCCAAGACAAAAAAACAAGGCAGATGTGAACTCTGCAGTGGGTTTTCCTTTTCAGTTTCCTTTGCTAAGGTAGGAATAAGGTACCAGTTCCTGGCAGTTGGTAGTCTGTTTCCTGTGTGTCCCATTCTGACCCTTAGTCACTTCTGGTGAGCCTCAGGGCTCCTCCTGTCCTTGGTAAGTCTAGCTGGAACTCGAAGAGGCAGGCACTGGGGAAAGGCTACGCTCTGGACAGGTCTGGTACCAGCTTCACACTTGCACAGTGAGGCACTGGGCTCTGAGTGCCAAGTCCTTTCCAGTGCTGGCTCTGGCAAGGCCAGCCCCACTCCGGTGCCCAGTAGGTACACCATGTCCTCCTGCTGTGCACGTCTCCGTCACAGCCCTCCTGGCCCCATCCAGCACATGCTGTGGGAGATACAGGCTGCTGCCCATGCCAGGGCCGTGGGAGCAGACCGTGTGGGAAGAATGCGGGTCTGGAGGCAGAGCAGCGACTGGGTTTCTGCTGTGGCTTGCGTGGTGGCTTTGGACCAGGCACTCACCCCACTGAACACAGCTGTCTCCGGTGTCAAGTGGAGCTGGACGGAGGGCTGCCCCACCCTGTTCAGTGGCTTCCATGAGGCCAGCACAAAATGATTTATGTCGAAGTGCGTGGGAAGCCTGGCTAGTTAGTGCTGGGCGTGTCCTCAATGCCCCTTGCCTCAGAGCTCCTCCCTTGTGGGTTAGGAGGCATCCGCTTGGCTTTGCTGTACCTTGAGTGCAGGATAGGCGGGCGCTGCTCTGTGCCCGTGTCATGGAATCTTAGGAAGAGCATGGTGTTACAGAAGGGAGACGAGGAAACAAAGGCTTAAAAGGAAGGCACACATGGAGGCCTGGGGTGAGAGTGGGGCAGTGTTCGGGGTTGGTCGTGGGGGGTTGCCCCATGTTCATCACTTCAGGCCTCCCTGGGCACTTTACTCTGTACCCCATCCCGTGGTGTGACACCCTTCCCATCAGAGCCCCTGCCAAGGCCTTTCTTACATCCATGTTCCTGGGGACAGAAGAGACCGTATTTCTGTAAGGGCAGTGACTTTCCCACTTTATGCCTCCCCTAGGCTGGGTCACCCCTGCTCTCCACTGTGCTCAGTCTGGTGGCCTCTTGGGATGCCCCTGAGGGACAGGACACCTCCCTCAGGCTACCCAACGGGAGAAGGCCGTCCAGACACAGCCCTCTCCTCCTTCCAGATGGAAACCCAGGGCCGACCCACATCAGTGAGCAGCCCTGATACAACAGCCCTTAGTGACAAATAGCTAAGCACGGGACTGGGATAAATCCTGGGTAAGCGTACAGCTTTAGAACGAACACCTCCTATTGGTTAGTTAGGGGTCTGGCACAGATCCAGCTGTCACCAGGAAACAGGGAAGGATTCTTGCTGCCAGAAAGGGACGAAATGCCACTTGAAGGCCGAAGCCTGCCTTGTGAAAGCCACTCCTGGGGCTTGGGCTTTGGGCCACGCCAGCAGGCAGCCTTTTTAAATTCTAGCCATTCGGCATGGAGCTGTGTCCCGTCTAAGAAGCGGCCCATTCCCCCAGTTCCTGGCCGACAAAGCATGGTGTGACCCAAAGACCTCTGCCCCACCCCACTTCTGCTCTGGGAGTGGTCTCCAGTGGGTGCTTTGTCTTCCAGCACCCCTGTTGCTGTGGGGGCCACAGCGCTTCTGGGAAGGGAGTGTCTGCTCCATGTGGACTGAGGTAGGCCCAGGATGGAAAGGACAAACAGGTGAGGGAGCTGATACCCACCTGCCATGTTATAACACAGCACAGGCCTTGCACCTTCTCCTTTTGCACAGACCTTGCCTTCTGAATATGAACCCCTCAAAACACAGGCCCAGCGCAGCTCGCTCTGTTCACTGTCAGGCTCTCACCCACATCAAAGTCAGCCTCTCATTCGGAACGCTGGTGGCTTTTTTCTATCCATTGTGACTTTGCAGCTGAGTCATTCCTCCTGAGAGGTACACACTGCTGAGCCCTCCCCCCAGCGCAATGTATATCTCCTGATTATTATTGCAAGTGCCTTGATGAAAGGTAGGGCTTCCTGTTTGGTTGCCATGGACACCACAAAGGCCAAAGCAAGGCTTGCTCAGGAAGGGAAAGGAAGGATTTGTGTGTGCAGGCTGCAAATGGTCTTAATCATTGTTTTCGCTTGGCAATCCCAGTAACGGTGTAATTATCAACCATTAGGCAGGGTATATAATTGTCTGGACAACTTGACGTTGCTGGCACAGACCTGGTGTGTTGAGAGTGTGCACCCACAAACACAGATACACCAAAATCCACTGTCTTTCCATGAGGA